>VZTY01029618.1:83924-153922 GCA_013400935.1 Turnix velox | reverse complement strand
CTTGAGTGCAACTCTGAAGAAAAAGACTTGGGAGTGTCTGTTGATGAAAAACTCAACATGAGCCGCCAGTGTGCACTCACAGCCAAGAAGACCAACCAAATCCTGGGTTGCATCAAGAGGAGTGTGACCAGCAGGTCCAGAGAGGTGATTTTTCCCCTCTACTCGGTTCTGGTGAGACCCCACCTGGAGCTCACTGCCCAAATCAGCTTAAATGCAGCTTTTAGTAAACTCACCAAGTTCCTCTAACTCCTGATAAAATTCTGGCTTCTTGTACAGAAGAAGAACAAAGAATAAAAGATGGTAAAAGAGGTACAGAGACACACAAAATCATCAAAGTAAACTTTTTGCAGTGCTTCCATTTGTATGTGGAGAATATACATTATGTACACAAAGATTCTCTCAGGTTGATTTGTTTCCTTATAAAGTCTGTCTTGTTTACATTGCCTTGGTGTTTCAGGATCCTCTCTTAAATTATTTGAGTTAAGGTCTGATTTTGTGTACTACTTAAATGAAAAGTTAACCAACAAAAGAATCTTCCAAAAGCACAAGAGAAAACATGGTTAGTCTGTCAGGAAAATAATCCCTTAGAATATTTAACAGAAAATTCAAAGTTTTGTGAGGCAGTTGTATAAAATATTTACAAGGAATTGTTCAATTAAAGATGGAGTTTAAAACTTCTGCATTTCCTATGTAATTGGCACTCAATGCTTTCTTTTTTTCCCCACAACTCCAGGCCACTCAACATTTTGTGGGCTTGTGCTTAGAATGAGAAGTGCCTAGGTACTTAAGCAGGGTTTCACACACTATTTATTTTCAAAACTCAGCATTCGTCTTCCAAAACAAGAAGCAGCAGCATCAGAAGAGGGTCAGTTGTCACACAAACACCCCTTTTACCGTACTACCTAACAGCAGAAGTGGGCTATAACTTAAACGCTCTTAAGACTCTAACTGCTACATCTTAAAGTAAACAAAGTTTGATTTATTTTTGTCTGGTAGTGATAACACATCCTGTATTTCAAATTCAAAATAAGTTACAAAAGCATTAAAAGAACTCTTGCTCACACATAAATGAATTGGCATTATAGAAGACTGCCACTCCCTAAAGTTTAACAATATTACAATTATACGTGATTATTACATAAGTAATTATACATTACCATATATATAATATAGACAGCATGTAATACATATGGATAAATGTGATCTAATCTATAATTACATGTATTGTTATATGTATGCATTTCACACCTTCTTATACAGGGCAATGATTACAGTCTGTGAAACACTTTAATGAGAATTATACGCTCAAACTCTTTGTTGTAAGTTCTCACAACATGTGGGTAAGAGTATGTCCCTTCTGCAGAAAATTTACACTGAAGAAGAAAACAAGAACAAATTGTATTTACAGAGCTATTCAGCCAGCTTCCTCACAACAGAAACTATAGGAAGCTTAGAGTCCCTGGGGAATTTCTTCTCTCATGTATGGAAAGCTGAAATAATAATGTATGTTCTCTTTGAAGTGTAATCTTAACTGGAAATCCTTTGAGGAAACGTGTTTTTTCTCCTGCTGAGGCTCTTCACAAAACAAACAGTGCAGGCATTTTCTTCCTATTTAAACAATAAATCTTAATAAGTATCCTGTAGCTCTCCTTAAAAAAATATCAACTTAAAAACCCCAAACCCTGTGTAGTACTAATTCTGAAAGGTTGTGGATGGATTCTTAATTTCTTCCTTCCTTCTTCTCCTTTCAAACTCATTCTGGATAGAGAATCAAGTACATAATCTTGGGTTTTTAATTCAGCCCTGCTCTGCATCTGTATATAATTCAGAAGTCAAATTAGTACTTGAAAGACTGAGCTATTTAGACAGTAAGAATCGGTTTTCTGAAAGTGTGAAATCTGTTGGAAGTCCTCCCAGGCACTGGTATCCCACTATTGACTATAACTGTAACTATTTTAATTATTATTCTAAATTAATGGATTATTATAATTCATATTTTGCTTTTACTCAATTTACATACACATGAGCTAGTTTTCATAGTGTATTTCTTGAAATATATATGTAATTTTGGTACATACATTTTAAACCCATGGAATAGGATAGTAGCACTTTTATTCTTCAAAATTCCATGACATATACTAATAAAATAAATGAATAGCACCCAGCAGCCACTGAAATAGCCACTCAAAAAAATGCAAAATTTATTGTATTCATTTTTTAAATTTCTTTTTAGAAATGGTATTTTTGATACTGGTACAGGATATGTTGTATGGTTGGAATTATGGACTGTGTTCTAGGAAACAAATCAAAGCTAAACAGAAGATGCACATGAAAAAGTTGCTACATACATTATACAAAATATATTACTTGTTTCCACATTCTTCAGTCTTCTGCAATAATACTTTGTCCTAAATCAATTCACTCAGTGCTTCACATGACATAGGTGGAAAAGGAAACTAAGTGCTAAAGACCAAATGTTACCAGAATTAGACTCACATTATATAACCAAACATCTTTTAGAAATCACACACCAGTAGTTTGACTTGAGGTAGTAGTGACTGGTGCTCATTAGAATCTCAGATGGCTAGGTATTTACCAAAATTTGATGGTCAGTAATATCTGACACAAGCATTTTGTATCAAAAATCATAAGGATTTTGTATCAAATGAACAATCTTCATAGGAACTCAGAATCCTTAGATGCTACAGGACAAGTTCTGTGTTCACTCTCATTCATGACAATTTTAGAAAGCACATTAGAGAATCTTGAATTTTACTCTGGGCTGACTAAATTACATACTTAAGATGGCATTTTCTTAACCATTCTTCCAATTAATTCCCAGACAAGGAGTCAGACACTGCTCTTCCATCCTTTCATAAGCACTCAGAGACATAAAATCCTTTCACTCTCTACTGTCACACATCACAAGGTTTACACTTCTTTTTACAATTCCTTTTATACTCAGAACAGCCATTTCATTGTGTAAAAGCTTGTGGACTATGTAATGGTAGGATAACAGTTATAGGCTATAGATAACATATTGAAAAAAGGAGGGAAGAAACACAGTCTGAATGAACTGTACAGCCTAAGGGGGCTAATAGCAGAGAGCAGAGCAATGGAGGCAGAAGCAGGTGCTAGATTTTATTTGGGTGTTTATTTTCTACACAAAGTAAAGCAACAGAGTAAATTGACAACACAATATTATGTATTGCTTAAACCCTGCTTAATGATAGAGAAGATAGTTTACTAGGAGCTGGTTTAAATTAGGCATGTAAACCCATCACCTCAAAAGCACTCATATACCTAATTCTCTGTCAAATAAATGAGTTAGATTTAAGAGTCCTTGAGCCTGAGTTCATCACCTGTGAAAAGGGGAGAAAACATGAGGCATAAAAGAAATTCAAGCATCAACGCTGCAATGCTATGATGTGCAAAATCAAATTTGTGGGAGTAAATAATGAGTACAGAGGGAAGTCTGTATAGTCCCTGAAAGGGGAAACTGGTACCTAGATCAAAAGGAGCTGTCAGGGATGACCAAAGGCCATTCAAGGAGTGAAAACAATATGTGTCTGTCTGTCTGTCTGTCACACTATATTCGTTCTGGCTCCATGTCAGAGAAATGTGCAGAACATGTTACTATGCTTTTGCAGTTTTACAAATGAGTTCTTATGTCCTCCTCTTTCAGCAGTTTTAAGATCATGAATAGATTTCTTTGCAGATACTTGATTTTTACCTAGTTGTACTGCAACAATGGTGATAACTCTTGACAGAACATAATATATGTTTCCAATTGCAGAGAAATACAAAATTCAAAATACTGACAAATTTATCCATGGTAGAAATTGTGTAAACTTCAGCTAAGCACCCCAATTATACTATATTAATTGTGAGAAATTATTTTTAATTAGTTAAAAAAACCCTTTTTTTCTCAAAAAAAAGAAAATAAGGATTTTGGTTCCTTCTTGTGGAAAATATTAAAATTTTGATTTGACATCTGAAAGCACATGATTTATTTGAGAAGGATACATGTTCAGCTCAAGAACACACTGAGCATACTACCCGGAGTTATCAGCTATTACCCGCGCACACAAAATCATGTAATTGATTTTGAGAACTACTCCACAGTCATGTGTATAGGATCTGCCCACAATGGAATACACTGGGTTTTATACATACTGAAGAGAAACTTCAAATTTCAGATTAAACAGTTCACTTGATTTGATTTGTCCAATTTTGCAGCCTGAAAGCTATTATCATTGCAACTTTGTAGCTTCTGTCCATGTGTTTTTTTGCAGTGCCCTAAAGAGATTTCAATTAATGGCTTAAGCCTTAGCTACACTAAAGACAACACAGAAGTCTTTGAATGAATAACAGTTGTAGTCTTTTGCAACAATTAAGATTATAAAACTCAGGAAGAAGAATTTGACAGTTTGGAAAAAGAATTCTCAGTGAGAAGGAAGAGACTGAGCCGGGCAGAGTCTTTCCAGTTAGTCATAGTCATCTAGGTTGGAAGGGACCTTTCAGATCATCTAGTCCATCCATCAGCCCAACTCTGACAAGCCTCATATCTGGACGGGGACTCAAACCCCTGACCCTCAGATTAGGAGTGCGATGCTCTCCCCACTGAGCTATACATCCAGGTCAGTCCTTACTAAACAAATTTCAGAAGTGTGATCACTTCTATATGTTTTGTCAAAAAACTTTTAATTACTCTTTCTAAAAATTCTAACTAGTTCTATACAAGTGTTTTGGATGGCAACAGGTCTTTTCTTAATATGTTCAAATAAAATCAGGACTGCACTAGCATCAGGTACTACTGAGGGGCAAAATCTAATGGTATCCTATAAGATACGAATATTTACACTCATAATTTTGGGAGCATAGTTCTTATAAATTACTATGGGAGATTTTTTTAGATGTCAAAATTTGTATGTAACCCTTTTAATTTAATTTTCAGAAATAATATTATATTGGATACTTACAGGTACATATAAAAAACAATGAAAAAATGAAAATACAATGAAAAACAATGAGACCTTAAATTTTGTCTTCAACTGAAATGAAAGCCAAATTTATGATTTTAAACTCGATAATTTTCAACTTAATGAAAGTATTTTACTTTTTACACTAATAATTCTGAGTCTCACTGTACAGGTGTTATTCCAGTAATTTCAAGGAAGCACTTAGATTCAACTAGTTCTTGAAAAATGTTTAATCAAACTAGCAATTAACAACGGACTTCTTAAAAACATGTATTTCAAAAATAAATAGTTCTATACAGACTACATCAGAACCTTTCTATACTACATTTTTCATGCAGTAAGACCATTAAAATATACACACCTATATTTACTTCTCATATATGTAGGATCAAATTGCCTGTTATATTAAGTAGACTTACATATTTCTATGCAGCTGCATGACTCTGAATCAGGCAACGACTTCCTCCATTGGCATTGTTAACATACAAACATATATGCCTTTAAGTACAAGGCTGCTCCAAAGGAGG
This sequence comes from Turnix velox, assembly GCA_013400935.1. NCBI lineage: Eukaryota > Metazoa > Chordata > Aves > Charadriiformes > Turnicidae > Turnix > Turnix velox. The sequence continues at coordinate 148,413 of VZTY01029618.1, read as the reverse complement.
TGTATCTCTAATCCATTGGTTCTGATGGAGGTGGCACATACACAACATCAATTTGATTTTAAATTCTACTCTGAAGGATCTGAAGGCCTGCACGTTACATTAAAACTGGCAGAAGTGTGCTTCTTTTGGAGTAATGGGGCCACATGTGAGCTAGCAGGTATAGATAAGTGAATAGGTATGAAACATTTCTTCTGAGCCTTTCTGTTCCTCATGCAGCCTCTGATTATTCAATCCACTTTTTTTGTCTGATGCAGTCTCCTGCAGGGATTTTGAGATGCAGGTCAAAGTGAGAAAAATCACTAAAGCATTCAATTTATATGGATGAACCATAGCCAACCAAAATGATTCTTTGACGAGCTGTGCATACAATTCATCATGATCTGTCAACAAATCATTCCAGAGGGGAAGGATGGATAAGCTATTCAGTTCCTTTCATGATAAAAAAAATATGAAGGAAAGGGAAAGAAATCACATTTTAGTAGAAAATATTTTGTCCATATTCTTCATACAGTGTATCAATAATAAAGCCTTTAGATGGATCTCATAGAATCTGCCTGTTTAGGAAAAGAATTCCCTTTTACGATAAAAGTAAAATTTTAAACAAAAGTAAAAGCACTTAGAAACTCACTTGTGGTAATCACACACATACCAAGAATACCCTTGTTTTTTTCCTTCTCAAAGGTTTTTTTCTGTCTTAATGCCAATCTAGCATCTATTTGTTTACCTGGTGAGCACTCCTGAGCAGCATGGAGAACTACAGAACACTGAGAAACAGAAAAACAGATTGGCCAGGAATGCCAAGATGATTTATGTTTTTCAACTAGTATTTCCAGTGATCCAGATTCCTGAATGAGAAAAGTATAGATGGGTCATCAGGACGACAAGTGCTCCTGCTGCTTTGGTGGAATTAGAAATCAGAGAAGTGCTAGAACCCATATTCTTTATTAATTTAATAATGAAAGTACTAATAAGCAGTATCTTTTAATTTCTATATTATTTTTTCTATATTTTCATTATTTCAAATCAAGAAACCAGTTAAAAGGTAAAAGAGGCTGATAGGAAGTGGAGAAATCAGTGTTCAAAGAGCAACAATGGGCAGTAAAGATGATCATTCAGTGATGCAGGATGTCCCTGCTTGCTGCAGGGAGGTTTGACTAGATGACTTTTGAAGGTCCCTTCTAACTCTATGATTCTATTATTCTATGGTTCTATGCTATTCAGACCAAATGATTTTTACATTCACTCTTCCATATACTTGGTGACATCCAGTGGCTCATTGACATCAGATGGTGGCTGAGTCTCCGTCCAGGTATGAGGCTTGTCAGAGTTGGGCTGATGGTTGGACTAGATGATCTGAAAGGTCCCTTCCAACCTAGATGACTATGAAACTATGAAACTATGAATGTCATTCTTGCACCTTTAGAAACTGTTGTTTCAAAGACTCATTCTAACGTGTCAGTGAATCACTGTCTTCCAGAGCTCATCTTACAAACAAGGGGCATTGCTCTCCGGAGATGGAAATGATTATGTAAAGTGGAATTTGCTGCAGTGAGGGGGAAGAATCCCTCTCTAGTGCAACAGAGAAATAAACTTGATTCTTTTTTCTATTTAAACACATCTTTGCTGAATATAGCTAGAGTTCTGGGATTTTTTTTTCATTTTTCTTTTTAATTAAGACTTTGGGACTAATGATGAAGGGCTTCTAATTTCTACTGTTCCATTCAAATGGAATTCACTGAGTAATGACAGTTTTTTCTGAGTTCAGTCTGTGAGTACTGCTGCCTGTAATCTCTGAGGTAGATTTAGAGTTCCTTGTCATCAGATAAGCCAGGAATAAGAAATGTACATTGTGATTTAGACATTAGAACTCGATTATCAATTAAATTTGCCTTTGAAAATTGAGTGCATTCATGCATCTTAATGTATTTAGATTTTAGACTTTTAAGATGACTGGATAGAATACAGATTATTCATAAAATACAATTTTCATCTGGTGTTATTTTCCAAAATACAATTTTTGTTTGATAGTTAGTTAGCTTCTACATTAAAAGGAATTTATCTCACCTTTGCACTAAAAGCATACTCGAAAAAATATCAAAGTCATAATGAATATTGCTATTGATCATTTGCCACAGTTAGCAATCCTCAGTGAGGATCTTGGGCTGAATAAGTAACCATTCCCTCAAAAGGAGTAAGCAGGCAAGCAAGAGTGGAATAGTCTCCTGAAGTGTTAGAGATTATTTGAAAAGTCCTTGTTAAGATTAACTTTTGGCTTCTATTAAAAAAAAAAAAGGGAAATATAACAAAAAATGTACAGAGCCTGGACTTAGATAAAAGTCTGATGCTCCTGGAATCAATAGCACCTGTTTCATTTCAAGTTATGGCAAAAGTTTTAAATTATGTAAATATTCTCAACTACTTGCAACAAAAGGATATTTATAATAGCAATGGCAGATGGATAGCAGTCATATACAGTTCCCTAGTGGCCTCAGATTCTCAGAACACTATTATTCTTTCCAATACAAAAGGAATGTTTTGGTTTCATTAATTCAGTCGAAGGCAAATTTATTGTAGTTAATGGTCATGGCATAAAACAACAGTAATAATCCACTGAATTATTGATCCAAAACTGGTATTCTATGTTATTTTGTTAACCTAACATATTGTTAACATATCAAATATCAACAATCTTAAGAAGAAAACTACATCTAGTTTTCTTTCAGTGAAATTGAGAAGATTTTCTAACATTCTGCAGCCTAAATGGAGACTGAGGATTTTCTGTTTTTCTGAAAAAACATCCTCTTTCACAAAATATTAATCCAGTAAACCATTGAAATAAGAAGTCAATTTAATCCTCTGTCTAAACTATTTTCTTTTAAAGAATAAATGGCTCAATAAAGCAAAAAAAGTTGTTTTGACTTCTCCACATTAAAAATACTTTAATTTTTAAGTTACTCATGTTTTGAAGAACATTTTCTTTTAAATTTCAGAAAATAAAGTTGACAGGAGAGCTAAACTTTTTTTCATCTGCTGCTAACTGTAAATTTGAAATTCTGAGTACATACAATTTTAAGTTCAAATTCTAAATATTTTTGTTTATCATCGATCATATTGTTGCCATCTATAAAGTCTCCAAAGATATGTTTCCCCATATTGATGTTAAAATTTTGTTTCTCATGCTTCCAAACACGACACAAAAAGTAAAAGAAAGCAATTTATTACCCTGAAATTCTATGCAATTCTATGGAAAATATATCTGATGAATCAGAGCTACCTGTCTTACTTAATTTATTTATTCTATGCTAGCAAGTAAGAGGAGTGAAAGCAGCAATATGGAGAAAAGTATGAATTAGAAGCATTTCTCTCACCCATTTCAAAAACAGCTAAAGAGCTCTCGTAAGTGCTGAGACTGTGGCTGACTGAACTTCTTGTCTAGCAAGTTCACTGCAGGCTTCTCCTACTTTGTGAGAATATTCAAATAATGAGTACCTACTGTGTCTTTTAATTTCACAGCGAGAATAAAATATGTAGGGCTTCATGTTTTTCTCTTGTTATTGCTAAGCTGATGTTCTCTAACCTATTGTCTCTCCATGTACAGTCCATAAGGAGGTCATGAAAAGTCACTAATGAGGCACTTAAAAAGCATTAGTCATCAAAAATTTAACTATAATGTAAGGGGAAGATCACATCTTGCTCTCCCATCCTTCATATGCATTTCATTTTCAAAGTCAAGCTCTGTCATGCTTGAACTACACAAATGAATACATACACATTATAAAAAGACTTATGATTGACCAACACAGATTTTTACCTGTACTTAAATTTAAAATTCAGACATACTTGATTATTATTTCCAAACCAGTTTAGGGATTAGTTGATTAGTTCAGAATTATCAACTAACCTGTCTGGTTTCCTGTGGTATTAAAAAGAAAAAAGCCACAATAAGATAATAATTTTTAAAATTACTGCTTATTCAAATAATAATAGTACTAGATCTTTAAATATTCAAACAACCTCACTCACAAGCCAATTTTTGGTAGTTTATACAAGAAGTAGACATTAGCAATTACAGAAGCCATTAAGTAGTTACATTCTAAAATGCGAAGGGGGGACAGATGTATTTTCTCATTCAAAGAATCTTATTCAGTAATCTTCTTTATTTTTAATAATGGCAATAATCTGAGGAATAGGCCTTTTTTCTTTGACTTTGATCTTCTGAATTAACTCCAATTTATTAGAAATGTGCAAGTCCTTGATTTTTCATTCTTCACATGAAACTGGTCTCACTATTTAAAATTAAAAAAGAAAAAATTTCTGTGATTACATTATTATAAAGAAATTGCCAACAAAGTTTTTAAGTCAGAACATTTTGAATACATTTGAGTTAATGCCAAAAGATACCCCAGCTTCTTTCACAGAGACAACAGGGACTACAATGTCTTGCACCCTCTGTGCCTTTAAGAATTAGCCTACACTCTAAAAAATCAAAGCACGCATTTTCACACTATTGAACATCTGGTATTCTATTTTTCACTGAGCTAGTGCATGTTTATTAGATGAAACTTATGTTGTTGATGCCCTAAGAATGTGGGAGACAAGGGTTCATTGTCACATGGACAAAACATTCCCTCGAAGAAAAGGTCTGTAAAACAGCTGTCCCAGCTCAGCGTGTCTTAATCAACTATGGCAGAGGCATCCTGTTAGACATTTTTCAACATCAGAGAAATTCCTGTAATAAACAAAAATTCAATAGTAGCTAAAATTATGTTAATTATAGTTACAAGCAACAAAGCAACCTTCAAATCTTTCCTCATACAATAGTGAGTTTACAAACCACAGAATGGTTGAGGTTAGAAATGACCCATGAAGTTCATCAGGTCCAACTCCCTTTGTTTAAGCAGGCCCACATAGACCAGGTTGTCCAGAGCCATGTACAGATGACTTTTGATGTCTATAGAGAAATTAGAACATTTCTAGTGTCAGAGGTTCCAGAATATCCCACAAAATGTTGATGTTGCCAAGGATGTGGAGACATCACAGAATAATGCGATTTTTTGTGTTATACTTTACATTCTCATATGAAGATTAAAGTGGTATAAGAGTGGATAAGGAGAAGAAAATTTGATAGGGTTAAATCTACCTGCAAATTTAATATTGAAAGAAAGCTATCACAAAAGATTTTAGAATTGTTCTCATCTGACAAGTTAACAAAAGAAGTTAAAAATACTTCCTGAAATTACATGCACCAATTTTAGTATTGACTGTAGTCCAAAGCAGACCTTTGTGTAAAGTTTTACAAGATCTCCATAGAAAACATCAACTCTTCTTACTGGTTGGAGATAAAAAGAATATTCTTGCTTTCAGTTGCTATGTGCATAGATATAAATTGGCTGAAAAATCAACCAAAAATCTGTGGTGGAATATGGAAAGGTTAATGAATACTCTAGAGTTTTAATTCCAAATACTTGTGTAGGTAAGTCACTTTTGGAGCACTGACCATCTTCTGCTCTTCACAGAACTTGTTTCCAAGCTACGGACAGCTCATCCCCTCCTCACTTCCATCAGTTTCATTGCAGCAAAACCAGTTCTGAGACCAATTATGTAATATTCAAAATAAAATTTGACTCAAAGTAATACAAAAATTATGTACTGCTATACCTGTGCATGTTTAATTCAAAATGCTGGAATTTGAATTTGCTAATTAAAGACATTAGTGAATGTCAATACAGCATTATTTTAATGATTCCAAGGTAATCCCAGAGTAATCAATTTAGATCAGAACAAGTAAAGTGGCAAAGGTAGGGGAAAAAATGCTTCCTTAGCATAACATAGTAACGATTTCTCAAATAAATAATGCCTGTACAGAATTTAACTAGATAATTACTTCATTTGCATATTTACTAAGGTGATAAGAAGAATGGAAAAGACAGCTTGGTGGGAAATCATGTCAGTGTTAAAAGGTGACAATGTTCCTTAATGCTCTGGCTTCCCAATGGAGTCCATTTTAAAAGGAATACACGCATTAACCTAAGAATCTTAGTGGGAAGGAGATGAAGTAGAAAAAATATGTAACAGAAAAATACATTGCATCACACCAATCTCTGACATGCAGTTCAGAAGGACTGGAGGCTGAAAGAACCAGACACATTTCTGTTCCTGTTCCCATGTAATGAATTTGAACAATAACTAGAAGTCAAACACAAAACTGCTAAGGTCTGTTTCCATACCTGCTATTTTAGTCTTGCAGAAACAGAAATCGTTCAAGTTCATGGTCACTCCTCCAGAAATAGTACCCATTCGAAACAACACAAATAATTTTAGCCCTTCATAGTGGTGCTGGGATGACCATGTGCTTTATCTAGGTGATGAGTCTCTCTGTTTTTTATCTCCAGAGCATTGCATTTAATTTTGACAAAGATTATTAAGCACTTGCCTACTTTTATGTATATGACAAGCAACTTGACTTTTTAAGGTACTTGAAATTGCATATGTACTGTCATCAGCTTTGCCTCCAATGCTTGAAGTGGCAGGGAATATCCACATGCATGTGTAGTATACTTCTGCTAGTGGCATATACTTTCTGCTGGTACGTTTTGGAGCTAGGCTTAGTGCTAGCATGTGTTCCATCCTTGCTTAGTGTGTGAGGGAGATAAGATTCTTATTTATTTGAGGATTAGAGAGTTCTGGTGAATGCAGACCTTGCTATTTGTAGGGTAATAACTGCAATATTTACAAATAGTGTTTAAATATAGAAAACCCACAAAACAAAGAGTAAACATGCTTTGTAGGATTTAGTTAATTGCAAATGATCTGGCACATTTCATGTTCTAAAAACTGGGGCTAATTGTTACTCTTTAAGACAGATGTACTAGAATTAATTTGCTTTTGCTGTTGGATTCAGAAGCTTTTGTAGTAACTAACATTCTGATTTCCTTTTTCAAAAAGAGGCCATCATTTTTGAAACTGATGAGGAAAAAAATCCAGAACAATTGTTGAGGCTTCAAGTGGACAAAGAGTAGCTCTGGGGAAAAAAGTGCACTATGTCTGCATTTCATGTGTTGCATTTATTTTAATCAAAGATCTCATTACTTCATAATCACTAGCAAATCATAAGCATAATCAATCATTGTTATAATTATCATTGTCTCAGAACAAGAATCCAGTTCAAAAAAGTCAAAAATTAAGTGAAGAATTCACAATGACAAAGGTGAAGGGTTTTTTTTTCCTTTTTTTAGAGAGATTATAAAGGAAAGAATTATAAATAAGTATTTAAATTCTACTTAATTAAAATAACAGTATTTTTCTTTTATGAAATTTTGGGAAATAACAGTGTTGAGGATATGCTTTTAAATACTTCAAAATCATTATGAAAGCCTCAGGTATTTCTCTCAGAAGGTACTAGAACTTTTGGGTTTCATTCACTGTAACAAGAATTCTGAATACTCACCTCAATATCCATTTAGATACTAAAGAGATACATCATGAAGTATATTAGTTGAAGTGACATTTTTGTCATCTGTTTTATTTCCAAGTTTAATCTGCAAGCAGGGAAAGCAAGAACATTATTCCAAACATGGTAAGAAAAGATCTCAAACTGTTATCCACATGTTGTGTCTACTATCTTTTAATGAGCCAAGATAAGGCTTGAATGAATAACAACTTAGAAGACTGTTAAGTTTACTTCTGCCTAATTTCTGAGTTGATTTTACATTATTATGGCAGCATCAAAACTAAATATTCCATGCAGATAGTCAAGGAGTCACAAAACCCTTTTTGGAGGAGAGCATATGGGGCAATTACGTTTGGAATTTTTGTACCAAAGTAGAAGAAAAGTAACTACCCAAAGCAAGAAAGATATTATTTTGAATAAAAAAAGGAAATGTCTGAGATTAATTACAATCAGGTATTAATTTGATGATGAATCAATGATGAATGTCATCAAAAATTTGAAGCAGCAAGAAATAACAATGTGAAAGCAGAAAAGATGACCACTTCAGCTGAAAGCCAGCCTGGTGGAGGGAGACAATATTGCCATATCAGACAGTGACATAATTTGGACTTAAAAAGACAATTTCCCGATATGTTTTTTGCAGTATTCTGTTCTGCAATAAATGTCCAAACATGGAATAACATCAGATTTAGGACTTTGCACTTATTTTTAAATGTTGACAATACAGGATCTTTGGGCACATAGGTGGCAGAGAAGTGTACATTTCTCTTTTTCCTCAGAAGTAATTTTCTCATTATGAGGTTATTATTACTTCCTTCCTTTATTTTATTTTTTTTTTTGTAATGCTGCATGAGAGATAATGTATCTGAGGTCATGTGCTGGCAATTTCTGCATAAAATTTGTGACCTTCTCAGGTGCCGACATGTCATCAACTGGAAAATCAAAAGCTGAACTGGTTCCTGTTTCCTAAAGCCTTTACTGGGCTGCATTGGTATCTAGTTCCAGGTTAGATCCCAGTTTACTATCTAAAGTGTGTTACATGTAGTAGAAACCTGGTTTTGTTCTCTGTGATGCCACCAGGGCTGTTTCCTCCAGGTTACATAGATGTACACTTTCATAGCCAAAGCTAACTGTCAAGTTATTTGTAATTCTAGGTGCAGTGGACCCTGTCAATCTATTTCCTGAACATTCTGAAATCTTCTCCTGAAGTTCAGGATCTTTGTTATGCTACACCTTTCTCTTCTCCGCTAGTATCTTAAACTCCACTCTCCCATGATTGCTGCAGTCAAACCTGCTCTCAGCTCCCACAAACCCGAACAGTTCTTCCTTATTTATGTATATGAGATACAGAGGGCATTTTCATCATTATGCCCACATGACATCTGCAATGAAATGCACCCCAAAATGTCAAGACCTGTTTCCACCTTGTCATGTTGCTCTTCTAGGAGACATAGGGGGAAGTTTCTTTTGGAGCTGCATTGTTTGCAGGGTTAACCTCCTGCTGGAACTCTGAGCAAACCTTATGCCTTTTACAAAACTAAAAGAGAGTATTCAATAAAGTTGCTTAAGCAATGCAATTTATGAATTTTCTTTTTTTCTGATTAGATTTAAGTAAAGCATGATATATTCATTCTGTAACCCCATCAGTCAGAGAATATCAGTCAACCTGTCCCACTGCTGAATTGTTTTCCAATACTCTGTGTCCCATTTGGTTGAATAATCACCTTGAAAAGTCAATTGCACAAGAGATAGTTTCTGTTTCTCACGTGGTAATTTAAATTGTAATCTGAGCATTGGATATTAGAAGCTGAATCGTTTTTGATCAGATAGAGGTACAATAGGCTGTATGAGGGCCGATGTTTGGTATTATTCTGCAGATGAAAGGTTACTTGGTATAGGCTGCTGTCTCTCCTGGGTAAATTTATTATCTGCACATAAACCAACTTTCATTAATGTGGCAGCAGCTTCTGTTTCAACTCTCTGACTAGGAGTTAGGAGGAAACCTTCTAGCAACAGACAACTTTGACCTTTCCCAACAAGTTGCATTAAGGTCTGCATCACACAGTGAAGAAAGGGTCATTTGGATAAAAAATACTGATAAAAAAAGAGGAGGAAAAATAGTCTGATCTGAGAATGAATCTGATGAAAGCTAGATTTCATTATGTTGACTGTATGTTTGATTTGGGGTACAGAAAGTCATGGTATAGAGGCACTTTCCTCGTACACTGAAAATACAACTACATACAGTAGTAACTACAACATTAACTCTTCTGAAAACCTGAGAGCAAACAGTTGGAGAGCAAATTCTTCCAACTCTGCCCTTTTCAGAATAAGGCTCAGTAAATACATCTTTCAGCACGCCCTAAATGTCAAGTGAGTCTGGTAACCTGGACAAACCAGAAGGTGGTTTGCAAAGTGAGAAGTTTGCAATGGACTCATGGGGTAAACCCATGGGTACTTTGTTTCTTTTTTCTTTATCAAAAGACAGCAGAAGAACTGTTGTATTTTGACAATGTCATCCGTGGCTCTATGGCATTAGAGACTGCTTGTCTCAGTGTATATCATAAGGGTATTTCACTTGTATATGCATTAGAATACAATCTGATAGCAGTGGAAGACTGCACAGTTATTTTTGAAGATGGTTTTGCAGACATTTTGCCCATGGACTATACAAATAGTAGATAAAAGATAAGTTGATTAAAGAGTAGTGATCTGGACTTCATAAACATAAATCATACATTCATTTTCTCTGCAATTTTTCAGCATATTATATTAATGTACACTTCAGCATTGAAAATTAGTTAGATAGATGTGTCTTTAGTATGTGTCTGCCTTTTGCACAAGTATTGTGAAGCTATAATTCTTTCCTGATTATATGATGTTCAGTTAAATACAGTAATATATTTGACAGAGAGAATAAATCCTAGCTAAACTGTCAGACCATAAAACTGAGCTTACACACTGCAGTTACAAAAAAAATCTGATAATGTTTGAGACTGGGTTTTGAAAGGGATTTATTTATGGATGTTTGTTTGGGGTTTTTTTGGTGTGTGAAATGATCAGCTTTGTTTCAAAATCAGCAGCACCTAAATATACTTCAGTAAGTTTTCCTGTAGGATTTTTCCTCATTATTGTTATAGAGGAGGATCTATTTCACACCATAAAATTGGTTTGATTGGGAACTATGTGTCATCAATGAGAGTGAAGATGATGTTGGCAAAATTTGCTACAGATGACCTATAAATAATTACCTGAGAGAGAAAAAGCATAATATGACTGATGCTCATCATACATTTTAATTATGGATTTTAATTGCCTTTTGAATCCTATAAAAATCAGTAGCCTACAACTGTTTAGCAGTTTTATTTCTTAGCTGTACAACTGTGCCAGCATTTGTGTAGTTCCTTAAAAACTGTAAAGGACACATTGTCTTTTAGCAGGGCTCCAAAAAAGTCAGAAAGTTGTTGCATTACCATGTCTAGAATTTTGTCCTGTTAAAAAGCTCAGCTTGGAAATGAAGCTCCTTCCCTTTATCACATAAAAGAAACACAAGAAAGAAGAAGAGATAAAAATCTGAAAATATTTTTAAATATCAAAGAGTACATAAAAATACATATGCTGGTCTAATTTCTTTTCTGTAATAAAAAAAACCCCAAACAACAAACCACAAGCACCAAAAAGCCTTAATAGCTGTACAGAAAAATTAAAGAGAAACTTTCTTGTTTAATAGACCATTCAGTACCAGAAGTGCAATGGCCCCTAAAATTATTTCTAGTTATTTAAGAGACCTTTGATTTCTGAAAGCTCCAGGGAGTTAAACTTTGGATGCCAAAGATAAAAGTTAAACTGTGACAATTCAAAGATGCTCCAGGGTCCCACAAATTCACTATGGAACTAATTTCTTATTTATTATGTGAATTAAATGCAGTAAGAAACTTGAGAAATTCTCTGTGTGTTTATTGTTGTGCTTATATAAATGCATCTGTATGCCTTGGAATAACTCTTGAAAAAGCTAATAGAAAGTATTTGGAGGGGCTTTCAAAATTTTGTTCGATAATTTAGAGTTCAGTTTATTCACTCTTTTATAACAAGTTTCCACTTGAAACCTACTTGTTCCCCTTCTGCAGCTTGATCTTCACACAGTTCTTCCATTGTGACCTTCAATGTGCTCTCTTTCCTCTTAAGTTACCAACTATGCTTCTTATCTGCATGTGTCAAATATTCACCCTCCATTACTGGTGTAGACACTATTCATAAATAGCATTGTTAACTTTGCTGATGAGCTCAAACTATCTTCAGGAGGTCCTTGAAACTGAAGGAAAGGAATAAATGAAATAACTGGAGGACGTAAATGGTTCAGGTGAGCCTTTTTATCTATAACCCAAGGCAGAGTGAATTGTCCAAGTACATTTAAAACTTTTGAGGCTGACCAAAAACACTGTGAAAATATAATTTTTTTTTTTTAAGAGAAGGAAAAAACCCCTTTCTCATGACCCATCTTTGAATTTCTTTTTAAACATTAAAAACACACTTGAAATTCCTGTTGAAAAAAAGAAGGGAATGAGGACCTTTTGTGCTTCATCTGCTTTTCAGAAATTTCTTACAAGGTATTTTGGTCTCCATGAAGTTCATTTAGAACCGAGGCTGAGGATCTAAAGGAAGTTATGGAATCAGGAAGAAGACTCACAGTGGTATAAAGCTGCAGATCACACCAGGCTACACTGTGGCGGGTAAATCTTTTGATGATTTTCTTTCCCATCTGCTAAGCCCAAATTATGGATAAATTATTTCAGATATCTAGCCATTTTATCTGTCTTGGGAGAAAAAATATTAAGTTTTAATGGAAAGCAATGCATTGTGTTTCTTTTTAATTGAAGAAATTAAAATTTAAAGAAATGTATTTAAAATAATACAGTAATCCTTTGGGTATTATCTCTTTCATTCTTCTGTGTAAACTTACCTTTTTGTCCAGTATTTCTCTCCTCAAGTTTATCATGACACACAGAGAAGACATGTTAAAATTATTCTCACTGTGCAACGGAAAACACAAATAAAGGAGGAACAAAAGAGAAAGAATAAGTACCTACCCATAGTGCCTATGGGTACCACAAAGTACCACAAAATAATTCCCAATACAGAATTTTTTTCCTTATAGTCTAAGTACAATAATTTTTAATTCTGGGACAATTACCATTCACTTTCAAGCTTTGAAATGGAAAAAACCAACTCATTTTGTTCTAAGTGAAACATGAAAAACAATTAAGGAAGGCTACATAGTATTCATGCATACTCTTCTGACTCTTGGTCTCTTCAGCTGTATGTTACTACCTGAAAATGTGTCACACTTCCCATGAGCATAAATAACATTTATTATGACAAAAAGATGTTCCAGTTGATGTATGCCATAAGTCAAAACTCTATCTATGCACAGATTATCTGTTATAAATATTTCTTACTGGGATCTTCAATAGTGCAAACTGGTCTAGACAGTAAACTGCATTTGAAACATTAATCCAGCAACAGAATGGTAAAAAGTCTTGTATTTTGAATAGCTTAAATCCCAGAACTCGTCTGTCTTGCAAAGAAAACCCCATGACCAAATATTTCCTGACCTCTATTCTATGCAGAGGTGAAAACAAACCAGTAACCATAGCCAAAACCCTTATCTTTATTTATAACTAAACTACTTACAGACTGCTCATTAAACGCAGCCATTACTTCTTAGGTTGTGATCCCTGCCTCTTAGGTTGCAGAGTATGTTCTACCTTCCACCCTTTTGTTATAATTAATCTTAGGAAAACAATCATAATTTTGCGTAATGTGCCTAGAGGTGAGTGACTGAGAGCACTTCCATGGCTTGTCAACACTGCTGAAACTTAGTCAGTATTGTCAAGCTCCTGTCCCCAACCTGATATGTCACAAGAAAAACCAGCTCCCCCTGTAAACTACAACCCTCCATCCCAATAGTGTCAAAGAGCCTCTGTAAGCAAAAATATCTCCTCAGCCATGGATGTATTCATGCAAAGTCTTAATGGGTGTGTAGAGACAAACAGTCTCAAAGACCAATTCAAATTTATAGAACCATAGAATAGTTTGGGTTGGAAGAGACCTTAAAGACCATCTAGTTCCAGCCCCACTGCTATAGGCAGGGACACCACCCACTAGAAAAGGATGCTCAGTATCTTGTCCAACCTGGCCTTAAACACCTCCAGAGAGGGAGCTTCCACAACTTTACCAGAGTTGAGCAGAGGGGCAAAATCACCTCTCTTGACCTGCTGGTCATAAATATGCTGCCTGTCCTTTTAATTTATCTACTGTACTCTTTGTGAATGCCTTTTTGTTCAGTCTGCACCTTGAATGAAGCTTGTACAAACAGATGACAAGTAAAGGGGCTCCAGTCTCTGTCGTCAGATGGAAGCTACCATAGATGGCATTGCAAAGAGGGGCAACTAGACAGATCTGGTTCCTTTCCAGCAGCAGCATGATAGATTATCTGCTAGTAGAGCAGATGGGCCTGAATCAAGCTGAATCCTGGCAGTCTGCAGAGGAGACACAGAGCCAAGAGACATGCTGGATCATGAGCACAATTCCAGGTTTGCCTTGTCAGAGAAAATACTAGCGATTAACCTCAGTGATATCTCATCTACAAGGAGCAAGACCACGGCTGGTAACACAGCATATGGAACAAATGAAGAGACAACATATTTGAGCTGCTTTTCTAGTTAGGAACTTGAACACTGATTCATTGCTCAAAGGAAGTGTATATAAGTAATATTACTTGGATTGCCTACAGCAGGCATGAAATAATTACCTATACCTAAAATCACAGTGGAAGAGTAAGTAGAAAGCTTGGAAAAAGGGGATCAATGTAAATCAAGGCACTTTTTAACTTTCACTTCAGAAGAAAAAACATTTTGCTGCAATAATCAAGATGACTCATTTTCTCTCTAAGCAAAAGTCTTTTCCTCCACCATCTACCCCTGAAAAGGGAAAAAAAAAGAAAATCAAAAGCCAAGTGTTGAGTATATGTCAGTGTGGAACTGAACTTAGCAGCTGGGGCAAAACATTTCTTTCAAGAGCACACCTAGTAATATGTAATAATCCTTATGGTGAATGATTATGAGAAATACCATTAGTGAAAACCTGAAGGTAAATGCTTATGGGAAATGACATTATTTAAAATACTGTTTTTTTATCTTACAGTGTGTAAATTCATAGTGCTGAGGTTGACAGATAGCTATGAAGTTAACTTTCTACACTACAACATAACATCTTATTCTCTGTCTCATACATTAAATCAGAAGACTAGAATGGTCTTTGCAAGAAAGTAGAATAGTTTTTTATTGGCATTTAACAGAAGTGAAAAAGGATTTGTCTTTATTAATGGTAAATGGGATAGTATCCATCATCACAGCATTTTATATGAGTGAATAGACTTTAAATAAAGACTGAAGGCTGGCAATAGAAAGAGTAAGCAGATTATAATTTGCCCATAAAAAAACATACAATCTCAAAATTCTTTTCTCCTTGAGCTTTTTTTTTTTTACTACCCCTACTCACTTTTACGTATAGGTTACTAATATATACTTAGTGATTATAAATTATTTAAGTAGCTTCTATTGTCTAAGAATTTAGAAAGTGTTAGCATACCACAGGTTGCTGAATTTAATTCCATACACCTAGAGGATTTTTTAATGAAATGAAGAAGAGAAAGAGCATAAACATTAAAAGAGTAGTAGCTCATGAAAGGGTGTTTTTTCTAATTAGTTGGACAGATGCCACACTAGAGCCTTGGTGCAGCAGTCTTCTCATCCATGTGACAAAGAACTCAGGCGTGTTTCTCATGTTTCCAGACTGGGTTTACAATTTTGATTGTGTCCTATTTTGATTGTGTATTGAAGCATCCCAAACTGAGGAGACAAGGTTTAAATTTTCTTTGCTTGTTTCTTTTTTTTTTTTTAATACGATTGTCATAGAATCATAGAATAGTTCAGGTTGGAAGGGATCTTAAAGATCATCGAGTTCCAACCCCCCTGCCACAGGCTGGGACATCTCCCAATAGATCAGGATGTTCAGTGTCCAGCCTGGCCTTGAACACCTCCAGAGAGGGGACGTCCACAGCCATCTCCTTAATTACTGTAACAGCTTCTAAAATCTAAATTGAGATCTATAAGGAATAAATCAGCATTTGGAAGTGGACTTTTTTTTTAATCAGATTTGTTTATGGAATGAAGGTATAGAAACTATTCTCAAAGTTTCCATAAGAAGTATATGAATCCCAGTGAAAGCCAATGAGATTCAAAAAAAATTATAATGTATCATTTTAGGTCTTCGCACAAATGCAAAATCACAAGAGATACTTTTTTATTAGGTTACTTAAGTTTAGTCATTTATTTTATCTAAAGATTTCTTTATGGGTATCTGCATTCTTTTTCTGCTAGACACTTCACTTCAGTGTCCTAATGAAAGATCACAAGTGAAATTTTATATGCAGGCACTATGATGGAGAAACATGCATAGCACACCTCAGGATCGTGTCTACCTACTACAATAGAGAGACTTCTGTATGCTAGATCCAACTTTAGCCTGCTCGCACACCACCTTTCAGAGAACAAATAAAAGGAAGTCTCTTCCTTTCTCAATTTCAAAATCTCACTTTTCCTCCTGTCCATGAGTAATGAACTGACATTTTAGCAGCACCATCTATCATAAACCCACAGTATCAGTCCTGAGTGCTAACAGTGTAGAGTTTATTGGAGTTAATGTTGCATATTTCCATGTGCATGGCTTACATTTGTCAATGCTAAGCTACTTCTGCAGTTCTGTCACCCAGGCTGTGTAACTAGCCTTCACCTTTACCACCTTGTAGGACACATTAGTACCATGAAGATTTTTCATCTGACTATTTCTTTGATACTGAGCAAAGAAGACTCCAGGAAATAGTCTCTGCTTTAAAAGGAAAAAACAAAAGCACAAACATACAGGCAAAAATTTCAGCGTTTTTTTCCTTATCTTTAATAAGTTATTTATTCACATGGAGACTTACTCTCTTATCTCGTGGGAGCTTAAATTTGTGAGTTCTTTCTCTAAAGAAGCCACCAGTCCTATTTTTTTCACTAATTTTTCCCACTGTTCCCAGAAGAAACAAAGGTGAACATCATTAGCCTGATTAAGTGCAATTTGCTTGGAAATGCTTTTGGAAATTAGTGGCATGTTTCCTATCTTCAAGAGGTTGGAAACTACAGTTAGTAACTCAGCTGCCACATCTCAGTTCCTTCCAGTCTGATAAGTGAGTATTTGCTGGCCTTCATTTAATATTATCTAAAGAAACAAGTACCTTTGTAGAGATAATTACTTTGCACGTGTTTCTTAGGCCAATTCACACATAGACTGATAGTAGATGCAACTAGTAAAGATTCAGAGAATATAATATATCATTCAGCATGGTTTCTGGAAACATTTGAAAAGTGAAATTCATATTGACTTTCTGCAAGCCTGATTTTTAAAGGTGACTATATGGTATAATAGACTTCAATGAGGCATTAGATTAATGGTGTACAACAACCTGAATGAAATTAGCATCATGTAGTATCAGTGGGAAACTTACTAATAATTTTAAAAGCAGTTCAGTGTTGGATCTCAATTGTATTTTAATGAGAAACAAGAATAATATTAATAAAGTTTCATAGGAATCTGTTCTTGTCGGGATCTTAGTTTTAGATACAGTGTAAGTAAAAGACCTGTACTACATTTTTAATACTGGCAAAAGGTAGCTGAAATGCCTAGGAAGAAAACACTGTTCCTGTAGGTAAATTTGGAGACAACACACAGCATCAATGAACAGACACAAAAACAATTGCTAGATGCTTGTATTACACTTCAAATTAAAGAGTGAATGTAAGGCATAGATAAACAAATAGAACAGTGACAAAATAGAAAGAAAGAGGAGCTACTTTATATGGAAAAGTCAATGACAAAAACAGAACAGATTAAATTATTTCAACTTGGACATCAATCATAAAAAGAGGGGAGAGAATAACTTGAATATAGAAAAAATGGCAGCATAGAGAAAGAAAATTTGCCTTCTAGTTAAAAACTTGGAGAATTCTTTTTGATTAGTTTATCTGTGAGAAGATTAAGAGATGTTTTTACTCTTGCCTTGAAGCGCCAAATCAGGGATCACATTTCTGAAAATAGGTGATCTTTAATTTGAATGGAGGAAAAAAGGTAACAAGGCACAATAGCTGGAGGCTGAACACAGTAGACTAGCAAAAAAAAAGTACAAATTTTGAACAGTAGAAATAATTAACTGGAAAGAAATTGCCCACACAAATTATTGGATTTTGTACAATTTGAAGTTAGTGTATCAAGATCAAATGTCTATTTATAATTTAGAAATTATGAACATCAGACAGTTTCTTCCGTCTTATGCCAAGATGCATATGGTCTACTTTGTCTTTAAAATTTGTACACTTCCCAATACATTGTTCACATGAAAAATAAATTGTATCATATGAAAAGAGAAGTCCTTAAAGTCACAAATTTCACATTTGTTTGCCATTGCCTTTCCTATTTTCATACCACAAAAAATACTTCACTGAAATCATTACTTATTTACTGAAAGACAATAAAGATGTAAAACATATATCCTGAAGAAGTACAACAAAGCATGTTAAAGTTGAGAAACATTGGAGAAACGTAGTCTTAATTTAACTATCTGTCTTCTCAATAACTATTTCATTTTATATTATGCTATTGCCAGAGGATCCAAACCAGAGGTAGGATCTCATGGTTTTAGGTCCCTGAAAAGCTTATAATTAACAACAATATACATAAAGAATATTAAACACAAAACTCTGTGGCTGCTTTTTTGTTTATCTAATCCTTAATAGTGGTCAATAGCTCCTATGAGCCCTGCTTCAATGAGTTTGTTGTGAATAACAAGAAAATAGAAATATGAAGAATTCTGAAATACACCATTATATGAACATGCTGCTAACCAGGACAGAAAACACACGATTTGTGTTTGCAATCTGATGCTTTTTTAAACCATGATATCCTTTGGCTTTCGAATAAAATACAACAGTGGGTGGAAAACAATCTCTCTTGAATCAAAAGAGATCCTTGAGATAGGCATAAATGAAAAGCCCTATCATATCTCACTGTTACATCAGTCTGTGCTACAGTTTGTATTTTCACTATCTCCAAAACTTTTTCTAGTTTAATACTTGGAAAGTTGATAACAGCTGCAAGGTTTACACACAAAATGATAAACACAGGCTTATGTCTTTCTCTCTTTAATCTGATGTCTTCCCTTCTGGCAGTTTTGTTACAGAATCTTCCTCTAAGTGTAGTAAAAATATAATTTTGGCCATGAGTTTCACCAGAAGACACGGCCTCCAACCCTGCAGGCATTGGAGTTACTGGGTATAGTGTAGTTTAGTGCAGTGCAAGCAGAGATCCTGTATAGCTCATTGCATTTGATGCCACACAGCATCCTTCATAGGTAATGTTCTACAATAAGGTGTTACTCAGCCAACCAAATATAGGCAAGTTACTGAATGGCAGATATTTACTTTAGTAGTGATGATAAGTTATTCTATTTGCAGTTCCATTTACATTGGTTCAGATTTTACTCCACAGCATACTCAAACATACATGCAGACTCTATAGGTGCTAACCACTTGGATAAACAGACAACATGATCGTTAAATATGACCTACCACATTCCAAATTCAACAGTAGTCCAATTAAAAGAAAGGACAAGTTAAGTGTTGAAGATCTGTAGGATAGAGAAAAAACACGTGGGAAAATGCAGAGGAATGGCTGACATCTGAGGATTTGTTTCTATTTTTTCTGGAACAGAAGAAGAAAAAATACCACTGATGTCTGACAGAGGCTTTTTTGGTCAGCAGCTGGATAAATATCCAAGTGAGAAAGTGGGAACAGATTGTAAGAATGTGTCTTACACATTTTCTTATTGTATTGTTTTTAGCCAAGATGGAATTAATGTTATTCATAGCAACTCATATGGTGCTGTGGTTTGGATTTGTGGTTAAAACAGTGTTGATAACATAGTGATCTTTGGTTATTGGTTTCTTAAGGAAGCATTAATAAGCACCAGATTTGGATATATATGTTTAGTTGTATTGTTACAACTAGTCACTGAAACTCCCTCAGTAATAACTGAAGTATATGAAAATTATTTAAATAGAATACCTGTTTTAAAGCTCTCTTGTAGATTACGTGTGGGATAAGTTGCCCTGGAAATGCCAGGTTATGTGCATTTGCTTGGGGAGGCATCTTACAGATCTGGTTTAAATTAAACACCTAACTTTCACATGCTATGATGTAGCCAAGATGAATCCTTATCTTTATGCACTACTTGTAAAAAAAATAATACTTTTCTGATATCTCTGCCTGTGGAAGGTCTCTTTGAACTCTAGCCACTCTGCGATTCTCTGTATTGCAGGCTCAAAACAGCAAAAGTAACAGTGTCCCAATATTTTGTAATTTGAAGCTAGATAAATAAGTAAAAACAAATTTGCCAATGGAAAAAAATCTTCACTGATGTAGGCAATTTTCAGAAATAAACATCTCTGTTGCCTTTTTTGGCCAGATCCATGAAAGACTTCAATATTAGAAGACAGCCATGTCCACTATAATTTTCAAGATTTGGACTCCTGTTTCTGTGCTTCTCCAGCTTTTCTAATTCAACTCAGTCATATCTTTACACACAAGCAATAGAAAAATAAGTATAAAAATGTGTCTTCTAATTGTTGTGTCACCCTTTTGAGCCATGACGCTATAGTCAAAATTCCTCTGCAATGTGAAGAATAGCAAATGAAAGCAATACAAATGATAGAAATAATTAAACAGTCCACGGTACTTCGAACAACTATGGAGTAAACCCATTAACGGCAATCAGAGTGAAAGAAATTTTGACTGCTGAAAATACTGAGAGATTGGGACTTTATGTTATGTCTGAAATTTGCTAAGGTAAAGTTTAGAAGTTAACAGATTAACCCATCTTAAGGGAGACTGGAGTCTATCTATTTCTTTTCAAATGTGGCAATTTAATGGCTTTATAGTAGGCTTGCACATAGGAGATAGAGGAGGGAAATGTGATCATTTCAGGCAAGTAGTACTTAAAAGACAACACAGAGGTTTATAAACCAGTTGCAGTTCACCCTAAAGCAAATTTATATAACTGTGAATAGAGAGTTACACTTATCTAATTAGGAAGAAACAAATGCATGTAATAAAATCTTAATTAGTAAATGTAATACAGTTTGGTTTTGATTAAAATTCTAACATCTAAACAAACATTTTGTACACTGGCAGGAACTCTATTTCTTTTATTTCTAGGTAATACTATCAGTTTTATATAGAAGCAGGGCCTCTTTTATGAGTGTATCTTACCATATTCTGTTTTCCTGGGTTTGTGTTTGTATTTCTTAGGAAAACAAGTAGAAAAAACAAGGTCAGCCTAAAATTTAAGATCTTATTTTGAAAATTAACACCTATTATGCAAATTATTAGAAAATATTTAAGTAGAAATTTAATTTATTTTCATGCTGTAAAAGTGAAACTAATTAATGAGAAGCCTGCCAAGAAATTATTAGCTATTCTAGAAATCCAGTGATTCTTTTCTGATTGACATCACAGAATTAGCCAAAAAATTTCTTCAGCTTAAATGGTAGCAGTAGGAGTCTGGGTACAGTTCCAAGAAATGAAAACAACCCACAAAGTAGCCAAACTAAAGTGACTTGAACCAGTCCTTTGCTTACATCAAACTTATATCAAGCCCCCCAAAATCAGATGAGCAATTTATGTGAAGAAGGACTCTTTAAAGGAGATTGCTCTAGTCTTCTTTAAAAATCCTGGAGTGTATTCTCTGAAATACTGATTAGGTATAGAAGGATTAGGTTGTCTGGATGTTTACTTTTTTTCCATTTAACATGTATAACAGAAGAGATTCAGATGTCTGGAAGAGCTTTCAAACCTATGAAATTGTAATTTATGTACTGTTTTCACATAAACATCTCTGCAAAGACACTAATGATGAGGCCGTGCTGCTACAGCTGCAATGCTCAGAGGTAGGCTAGCAGCTATAATTATTCTGTGGCAACACCTCCTTAAAAAACACAGTGCTAAAAATCTTTAGCCCAAAGATTATGTTTCCCTCTAACAAACATTTCAACTAGGAGGCAACAGCAAATGGCCAGGCCATAGAAATACAGTTCTGCAGTCCTCTTCTTGAAATCTGTACTCACACCTACATGAATTCTGTGTAAAATTATATGTGTATATGTGCTAGAATATACATCCTGCATATAAGTGACCGTTTCAAACATACATAACTATAAAAACCCTAAACTTCTAAGTGGTATTTTCAATTACATAGTTTCAAAAAAACCTCTTACATAAATGCTATTCAAAAGATTTAAATCTGATTCTATGAGTGTACTGTAATGTACCAGAGTACTGTCAACATTATGATCTGATATAAATCCTGACTGACAACTTTAACAGGTGCTCACATGCATGTGAGACCATGTACAGTTCTACTGTAGTAGACATGTTGCATTGCATCCCAGTTTTTGTTGCATATTCTCTTCCCTACAGATACCCAATACGTCTACTCCAATGTTGTAACAGTGTGTTTTGCTGCATAAACTTTCAAACAGAATAGCAGCAGAGAGCAGCTCCACAATCTTGATTAATAAAACACACACTTTCTTTATATAAGACAGAAAAAATGAAGAATTAAGTTGTTTGTCCTGTAATGTGATAGAATAAGAAAAATAAGTTTGCATACATCAAGGCAATACTGATACCATGCATGCTTAGACTCTACAGCATTTTCACCTGGGACTGAGTTAATTTTCTTCTTAGCAGCTCCAAGGGTCTTAAATTTTGGGTCTGTGAACAAAACAGGGCTGATAATATACTGATGTCTTAGCTATTGCTGATCTGTGCTTACACAGCATCAAGGCTCTCTCCATTTATCAATCTGACTCCCACAGTGAGTATGTTGGAGGCAGACAAGAGAATGAGAGACAGCAGGACAGCTAACCCAAATTGACCACAGGAGTAGTCCATCCCAGCAATTAATCCAGGAGGGAGTTTATTAAGGGTTGGCATTGTTTGGTGGGTTGTTGGGCATCCATCAGCTGTCTGTGAGTGATTGCTTTAAGATCACTTGGCGGGCTTCCTTCTGTTTTATCTTTTCCTCTTTTACTTACTGTCTCTATCTTGACTCGTGAGCTTTCTCAATTTTGTACTTTTAATTTTCTTCCCCATTCCATTACGGGAGCTGTGAGCAAGTGGTTGTGTTGTCCTGGAAGTAATTTTATTTTTATTATTTTTAGAAATAATGGTCTACAACAGTGCAAGCACTTTTTTGAAGATCACCAAGTAATACAGAGAGGGAATACGGAATTCATAATGCCTTTTTTCTTGCTAGGTTTGTGTGGAAGGTGCATATACACAGCCTCTGCTGTAATATGAAGTTAACCTTGGCTGAATTCTACGAACACTTGTAGAATACTGCTAGTGTTTTTATTAAAAAAAAGATGCAATCATAATTTGCTGAATTTAGATCTAACGGTCAGGAAATCATCAGACAAAGGGTCAAAAAGCAGACATCTGAGCAGTTACTTTATCTTAGATAAAGCATGAGCAATTTAAATATGTACCTGGTAGCAGTAGGAAATAGGTAGGTTTCATACTGACTGATAACAGTAGCTGTTAGAGAGACTAAGACTAGGTGAAGCATTTTTCTCTCATAACCATTTTCTGTAATTGCCTTATGGACATCCAGAAAGAAAGACCTGATATTGACTCTGAAATCATTGCAATGAACACATACATCATCAGCAGCTTAACTGTGTCCTGGCTAGTGACCCACTACATGATCTATCAGTACAACATGGCAAATTCCTGTTGTGCATACACCTGACAGCTCTGAAAAGGAAATTCGCCAAGCATAACAGGTTAGCAAGTGATTGCTTGCAAGCAAGCGAATAAATGGCAGATTATTTTCATTTAGTGAAAGGAAGAATAATGATCCAAAAGTGTTTCACAGGGCTGAGAGTGGAGCAAACTGGCATATTGTGCTTGATGCAAGATGAAGTCACAGGAGCATGATTTAAAGGCAGAATGGACAAGCATAATTACTCCTCATACAGAACACAACGTTAGCTATGGAGGATTTGAGGGGAAATCTCAGCTGCTAAAGGGCTGTTTGTGCTTCTAAATGTATGAAGCATGCTTCCTAGTTTCAAAATGCAGGTATTTACTATTCATACTCTCAAATGCATTTTGGCACTGATATATGGTTACATTAAAACTCAAAGCTTTTTAAAAATAGGAAAAAATTAAGGATTTACGCTAAGAAAAAAGTTTTCCGTTTGGTTTTCTAATGAGAAGGGGTGGAAGCTGAAGACATTTATGAAGGAAATATGTAAAGCTTGACAAAAATGTTGACCAAATAAGAGTATTATCTACTGAAAAGGATTTTTTATTTCATTACATATTTTATTGAATATGTTCAGATAGGAATGCCTGATGAAATGGTGAATTCTTATGAAATGTCATTTTCAAAAGTTAGTCAATTAATAGCAATGGACAAAACAGTACTCACTCAGCTATTTAATAATGATGCCCTAATGACATTAGCAATGTGCTTGTGTGATGATATTACAAGGATGAATGAGGCACCATTTCACAGAATTTTTCCAGCTCAGTCAGTTAAAGTGGTTATTTACTGCTTCTGATCTAGATTTCTATTACACAAAGATCTGTAAGGTTGAGCATATTTTTCCAATCTTAAAATTCTTTTGAGAAACCATCCAGTGCTATCTAAACCAGCAGGTGTCCCACAGTCAAAACAAAACTCAGAACAGTTCATGCACATCAGCTACCTACTCCTTTTAACTAACTTCAAATAGAAAAATATATTTGAAATAAATGGAAGAGTGGGAATGACCTCTAGCTTTCAGTGCAAATTTGACAGAAGAAAATTAGAGAAAAAAAGAGTCCATTATTTGTAACTCTTTCCTGGGCTCCAAAGTATTCAAGAGCAGAAAAAATACTTTTTTTTTAAATCACATGGTGTGAATTATTTATCAGTTAAGAGAAATACATCTGTATTCACTATAGACTGGAAATATTTCAATTCCCCATGCAGGATATATAAGTAGATATCTATAGATAGATTGATATTTATCTATGTATCTATCTATTTATATAGGTGCATATTATATACACTCTCTTCTTGTTACAGAAGCAATTTTTCTCTTATCCTTTATGATGATCCAAAGTGCATTCAGTGATTTTCATTGTTTTCCACTGGCAACTGTATTGAAACTATCACATGTAATTACTTGACTGTCAGGATAAAGTCCAAAGTATTTTATTCTGTAGCCAGAAACACTATATTCTGTACACAAGAAGGTACACAATGCCTTTATGGGCTTATTTGTTTCCCAATAAAGATATAATTTGTAATTCAGATAAAGGACTTAGGGGAATTTGAGTATAATCAAATATGACAGAACAAATACAAAAGAGAATATGTTGGCAGCAATCCATGATAGTGAATGTATGTCTGACTATAAGACTGACTCTCATTTCAAAGCACCACCTGATTCTTTCCTGTATTGCTGCTACTGTTGTAATTACATGTAATTGCTATTTTATATTTCCACTCAAAATTACTGATAGTGCTCTATATGGAAGTCAGTCTTGATTTTACTAATTCTTTGCACATGCTGCATAGTGAGTATGGGAAAGTCAGTCTTACTGCATCTTCATGTACTGCACTGCACTTGCTTTTACTTCCACTTTAACCCATGAATACACTTTAGTGTAGAAAAAAAAATTATAGTAAAGGAACAGTTCAGCTATATGAAATTATTACCATTACATTGGATGACACTTGATAATCTGAGAGACAATTTCAAGATACAAGATATTTCCTTCTTGAACACACTGATGCCTTATTTTATTCTATATTGTTTTCTAGCTTTTTTTTTTTAAATCACACTCATTCAAATATTCTCATTCTTTAGCCACTTGTTGAAAGAAATATATTCTGCATCCTTAACTTATCTTTTTTACCTCTTTGGAAGTCATGTTTACACTTGGAAGATTTAGGATAATACTGGTTATAGCAAAACTCCCATTTTCTGAAAAGGATGTCAAAGTAGTAGTGAAAATCCAAACTGAGGCAAGAAGTATGACTTCTTATATGCTAATATTTTTTCTTTTCCATAGAAACAGTTCTAGAGTACACATTTTCCTGTGAAATAAGGATTTTAGGAAAAAAATCCAAATTAAAAAAATAACCACAGAAAAAACTCAGAGAACAGAACCACACAATATTTTGTTACATCTGAAACATCTGCTTTTCTTAAAATAAAGTGAGATCTGTTTTAACCATCTACAGATAATCTCATGAGAGTTCACAGTATCCAATGAGAGTACTGGGCTGCCATGGTCCCAGAAAAATCCATTAAGATAAAATATATGTATGTATGTGCAAGTTCTAACAAGTAAATTCACCATTTACAGAATACATTAGTGGAGATGGCTGT
Organism: Turnix velox; assembly: GCA_013400935.1. Lineage (NCBI taxonomy): Eukaryota > Metazoa > Chordata > Aves > Charadriiformes > Turnicidae > Turnix > Turnix velox. Next base: position 122,361 of record VZTY01029618.1, on the reverse strand, counting down.
CCAGAGAGACTGTACAGTCTCCACCCTTGGATATTCCTCAGATTCAAATGGATATAGCCCTGAACAATCTGGTCTGAATTCAGTATCAGCTCACCACTGAGTGGTAGAGAGTGAAAGCTCCACAAAATCCCTTCTCAACCTGAATATATCTATGATTATCTGACAGAAAACTAAAACCTGACACAAACCTCCAAACAGTATATACAGACTTCATTTCTTTCACTTACGAATGGAGCATATAATTTAAATATTCAGTCAGTATTATAGGATTTTATCATCCAGAGAATTCTGAAGAAAAGCTTGCCAGCTTTTCTCTTTCTAAACTGATTTTGCCTTAAATGTTCATAAGGCATAAACGTAAATCTATTAACCCCTTATATTATCTTACGGTGCTTAGTAAATATGTTCATATGTATAAACCATAATGCATGAATTTAAAACTTAATGTGCATCTAATAATACCTTAAAAATATACTTTAAGTCAATACTTGACAACATTTCAATTTCTATATCCAGACTATGTACCCTTGCAGTTACAGTAAACCACTTCACAAAAAGTCCTGTAACTCTTTAATACTAGCTCTGATCTTCCAGCAATGCCAGCTCTCCAGCATTCTGTCTGTGTCTTTTCTACTTCAGCACTGCCAACACAAACTTTGTTGTGATGTATATTATTTTTCCTGTGTGGTGCTGGAAGGAACATTATAGTCACTCACATTCTGAGAAGTATAAAAGGATTGATGTAAGAGAAGATGGAGATCAGACAGCTACGATGGAGCATGAATAACAAAGTAGATTCTGTTTGAACAAACAACTGCAAAAGACCGCATTAGTTTGACTAGAGCAGTTAACCATGTTGCGAGCAGGGTCCAACATGAGACTTAATCTTTTATATATCATTTACAAAAAACTACAGGGGGGCTAGGGAGCCTGTGGGTGAGAGCACCTACTGAATATGTAGGAGTTCTACCTGTAATTGCATTTCAGCTCAAATACACAGTTTTATTATTACCTATTTACAAAGCTGGCAGACATTTTCAATATATGAGTTTAATTCCAGCCTGAAGAGCCTCAAACACAGGGAATCTCTCTGCTCCATAAATAGTTGAGATTTCATAGATTGTTTTCCAATTTTGTTTTTTTTAATTTTCTCCACTTTGCAGAGTGAATCACACTCATTTCCGTATACTTACTCAAACAGCAGGCCTTCACCAGAGGTTCCTGTGGAATCACTGACCATGACATTGCAGACAAATGAAAGTGAAAGATATGAATTTTATTTCTTCTAAAGGGTGATTAAGATTTATAGAGTTGGTGCTTATGTATGAAGACCGCCAAAATGAAAATTAATGTGGCCAATTACAGAACGAGCAATAGAGTATTGCAGTTTTGAGAAAGATAAGGTTGTCTTATGTATTAACTAACATTACAGATGCAGTCCTGCCATTAAGGAACTAGCAAGATGTTTTATGTACTCGGTGCACATCTGTCCCCCTCTTAACAACATAAAAACAAACAACAAAAAAATCTACAAAATGCCAACAAAAAGAGATGACTGTAATAAGCAGTTACGAGGTTGAAGAGTCAAACAGAGAATATTTCTTAAAAGAGGAAATTTTTTTTCCCAATTCCTATTGATACCTGGATAAATTGTATAAAAGAACAATGCCATTAAATTGTCCAGATCTGTAGTAAATAATGCTAAGAATAAAGCAGTCTTGCAAAGTTAGTAAAGAATATGCCTTACTTGGTAACAAAGACTCAGGTGATATAAACAGGTAAATTTAAAATCACATTTGAGAGCTAAGAATGAAAACTATCAGATAGGTTAAATTATATTTTGGAAAGTGGAAACTCATAAAATCATAAAAGGTTTAGGTTGGAAGAGATGTTAAAGATCATCTAGTTCCAGCAACATGCATGTAAATTGGAAGGGGGTAGATTTAGACTTGACATAAGAAAGAAACTCTTTACAGTGAGGGTGGTGAAGCACTGGAACAGGTTGCCCAGAGAGGTTGTGGATGCTCTCTCTCTGGAGGTATTCAAGACCAGGCTGGACAAGGCACTGAGCAGCCTGATCTAGTGGGAGGTGTCCCTGCCTATGGCAGGGGGGTTGGAACTCGATGATCTTTAAGGTCCCTTCCAACCCAAACTATTCTATGATTCTATGACACCTCCCTCATGACCAGATTATTAAAAGCCCCATCCAGCCCAGCTTTGAACACTTACAGGGTTGGGACATCCACAGTTTCTCTGGGCAACCTGTTTCACTGCCTTACCACCCTCATAGTGAAAAAACTTCTTCCTGGTGTCTAACCTAAATCTACCCTCTTCCAGTTTAATCCATTACCCTTGTATTTGTGCAGCGCATTGTCCCAACCCAGGTGCAGCACCCTGAACTTGGCCTTGTTTTACTTCGTGAAGTCCACACAGGCCCACCTCTGATCCCTCTGGACGACATGAGCCATAATGTGCACCTGCAGCCCAGAAAACCAACTGCATTCTTAGCTAGATGAAAAGAAGTGGCCAGCAGGTCAAGGGAGGTGATTCTCCCCCTATATTCCACTATAGTGAGACTCTACCTGGAGTACTGTGTTCAGGTCTTTTGGGATACCTATTTATAATGACCCAAGATGAACTTCTGGTGCAGTATAATGCTAAAGTAATAAAGAGAACTGTAAAAGAAGTGATACATAAAGAAGGAAATACTTAACGACTCGACTTTTCATAAAGGTCACAGAGGACAAGTACACAGGACAGTTTTTTATGGCTCCCGAGAGTGCTATGGCTGCATGTGTGGAACATGGGTCCTTTCCTGCCCTTATGGCTACTTCAACAATTGGAATCTCAGATAATTCCCCAGCTGACCAACTCACCTAAACCAGTAGAACCTACTGTGTTTGGATTTAATACATACTTGCATAACAGGCACCTCTGAAAGCACCTGATTCAAATGTTGCAGAAACTACATGAGGGACACTAGCTTTCAGTTCTCAAAGGGTACACAGTGCTCAACATACTGCATATGCAGCATACTATAAAGACCCCACTGCATACTTTCATACTTTCATCTTATATAATTCAGCTGTGACTGCTTTCCTGTCCCCATGGAGAGAATGAGACTGATGGCTGCAGAACTTCAGTCTCCTGCTCAGTCTCAGTCTCTGCTTTACTCAAGGCGTGACAACAACACGCCATCTTTCTCTACCAACATTTTTAACATTTAAATCCTCTTTGATTTTAGATTCTGAAAATATTTAGCCAAATGTAAAATATACCAAGCTGTACATAATTATTTTCAGAGCTATGAGCATATTATCTCAAGTAGTTTACAGATGCTCTATCACACATTACATCTTTACTATTGCTTGTTACTTATCTCTGAACAGCCACCTTTGGTTTAACTCCTGGCAGTCAGACTGTCAGGAAATGGATACAATTAGAGACTACTGTATTTATAGAAAAATTGTTATACTTACTTCCTTTTAATTTTCACCATATCATGGCATTAAAAGTCATTTTAAGAATGCTGTATCTTCTTTTTCTTATGTCCATGGCTTAATTCAAGTTACAAACAAACAGAATGCTTCATTTAAAAACACTATTTGAATAACCTGACGTTTGAAAAAGGTAGTTGGAAGCATTTCAAGTACATCCGGCAAAGGGTAAAAGGTGATTTGATTACAACCTTCAATTACTTACAATGAGAAGATTTCTGATTGCAAATAGCCCTCTAATTTAACAAATGAAGCATAACGAGATCCAATATTTGAAGGTGGAAGCCAGATGATTGATATAAGGCTAGATGCATATTTTTGTCATCGAATCTAATAAATTATCTGGACTATTTACTTAGGAAACAGTTCTTAATCTCTGAGAACTTTAAATTAAAATTTTGTTTTCCTGAAAGACATGTTGTAGGTCATGCAGAAATTACAGACTTTATGTAGGAATCACTTGAAGGAATTCTGTCTTGTATTATACTGCGGTTCTGACTAGATGATTATTATAGCCCATTCCAGCTTTAAAAATCAGGTGACATTTAGCTCCATTAAAATCAGTGTGAATTTTGTCACTGACTGTAATCAGGATTTCACAAGCTGAATTTACACTAGACCACTTTATAGCCTCACTAACGGTGTGAAGATACCTTGAAGTAGGTATCTGAATGTGTATTCATATTTAGTTCCTCTCAACACTTCCAGGGTAATGAAAAAAGCTTTAAATGTAATGCATTTGTAACAACTAGAAATTAATACTTTCAGCTACTAGGGCTGAAAGATTGCATGTTAACTTGTCTCCTGCCATGAAGTCTGAAAAAGTACAGAGCTAAACTTGCCAGCTGCAAAATTTTACTCATAACCAGTTAAAACTGCTACAGCTGTAAATTGATAAAAAGAAAGAGACTGCCCCCTCTCCCTTGTGCTTAAACTTGCATTGTCTTTGAAGACAAGACAATTACCTTGAATAATATAGGAGCCTCTATGTAGCATAAAGTTGTTTTTCCCCCATCTGTCATAAAACAGTAAGTCACTGTGTCAGAAAGCTGTAAATAATAAGTTTATGCTGCACAGTTACATTAATAATTAGATGTATAAAGAAATTTTATACAAGTAAAAATTTTGATTTTGAGTTTTCATTGCTGCTAGCAAGAATTGCACACGTTTAAAAAATAATCAGGAACGCAGACAAGCCAATATGAGTTATACTACTTACTTTCTCTCTTAGTATGAAAATAAAAGGAGTGAACAGGAAAAACACAGATAATTTCATTTCTTGGGAGTTATTAACAATTTAAAAGATAAAGAACTCACCACTTATAGATACTGAAAAGACCAGAGCATTTTAAAGCATTAGATGTTACATCCATTTTTTTTACTGAGGTTTTCAGAAGGGGGAGGGTAAATTGCTTAAAGTTCTGTGTTACTATATTCACCTAGGCTAAATATGTCACTGATGATGGGGAGGTGGAGCATCATGCTTATCTGTACAACATTTCATAGGGTAGGGTAGAGCTGTCATCTCCTATTCTGCAGATGGGGACGCATATGAAGAGCCAGAAAAGTAGATACCCCAAGAATTTCAGTACTTGACTGTGGCCTTTGCTGAAGAAAAGCAATGTGTGGGTGCCCATATCTGAGAGAGTTCAGGGACAGGCATCCTGTGTTGGATGAAGCCCCAGAAACTACTTAAGATACAATGAGTCAGAACACATCACTATGGCATTTCTAGCTGCCTATGTGCCATGACATACACAGCGTATCAACTTTCTGCAGACTCCTGTGTTTCTGCAACCTCTTCTGTAATTGCATCCACTTGATCAAGAGAGGAAATAAAACTGTGTGGTCAGATCCTTTTTACCATTTTTTTTTTAGTGCAAAGGCAATAAATCTCTGCCATAGCAGGAATATAAGCACAGGCTCCTTAAACCTAAGTCTGGCACACCAGCATCCAACTTAGGAAATTCTGATCTTCACAGATAAAAGCAGTTATTGTCACCACGTGATTTAAGGGATGGATAATATGCTAACAGACTTCCTGCAACCAATCACCTAATATTGTAAGTATTTTGGTCAAGGATATAGAAAATTAGGGTCTTCTGTCTTTTTATGAAGATGAGCTTAATTTTAAAATAAAACAACTCGAAGACATGTATATGTATTATCTGTATCTCATTCTAAAAGCTACATTATTTAAAAACTTTCAGGTAGGAAATTTAAAAGTCCTACTGGACTACTGCAATGAGTATGGCTTTTATTTATTTTAAAATGGATATCCACAAGCTAAAGAGATGATAAATATATTTTATTTAAAAATCATTTAGTTCTAATATGGCAAAAGGAAAGATAATATTCTAGTTTCAAACTTGAAAAATTCCTCCTTTCACATTTTAGCTGCTTCACTTCCTCTTATATTGATTTTGGGTTTCCAGACAATGAGATTACTTTTTGAAGCATTTATATGGCAGACACTAAAGACAATGCTACAACAAAACAATTAGACTCATACAAATTAGTTTTCAAAGTCATGAGTAAAACATTATTCTTTGACCAGAAAGCTATCAAATTTCTCTTTTCCCCTACAATCGCAGGTAAAATTCACTCCATCAGAAATGAATTAATATAGACTTTTGATGACTCAATGTTGAAACGCTCTGTTAAAACGGAAGAGGTTTTGATCATGGTGACAATTCATAGGCAATTTACAACTGAGTTACACCTGTTATTAACAGAAAATAGAAGTGGTAAGAAAACTAACTTCTAGATCAATTACAAAACCATGTAGTCATGGCAAATATTTGAGTCATTATTTACCATAATATAGTAAGTCATGCACTTGAGCATTAGAAAATGCAGCTAGAACATAAACTATACAGAGGAACTAATTTGTATAAAAATGAAATCTTGAGTCGTTAGACTCAAAACTGAGCCATGTGCAGACTGAATTATTTTATGAAAAACAATAGTTTTGTCATCGAAGGCAGAAAAGTTTCTTCTGTCTCTGCATTTCCATGTACCCTGCTAGATACATTAAGAGAGAAAGTTACGGTGCACCCAGAAAAGGAAAACAGAAAACTGTGAAAAAGGCTGTTGTCCAGAAGCAAAGCCTTACCTGAAATGTAGCTTCAAACAAAAACATTTTAGACAGAGAGGGTGGATATAGCACAAACTGAATGCAGGGACAAGTGGAGCCTGCATCACACTATTTCATATACTATAAAGTCAGTTCTCAGGGAGTTGTCTCAGTCTATTCACTGTTTTTACAAAATTACACCCATATGTGTCTACAATCAAATGGTCAACTGATAGTTTCAAAACATTAGTAATTTTTTCTTCTAAACATTTTAGTAGATTTAAATCATTATTTAGGCTGTTCACAGAAATATAATGAGTAAGAAAGTACACAGAAAACATCCCCATTCCCTACATTTGCTTATACCTTCTCTCAGGTGACTGCAGTTACGCTGTGGAAGCAAAACATAAAGAAACGGGAATCACGGCAGAACTTGACAAAGGTCAGAACTATAGCATCAATCTTAAAACATAGCCCACATCAAAATGAAGAGAAGAATGAGCTGAATGAGCTGACCAGGAGCGTGAAACTTTATCTTGGGACAAGTAACAGAGGTGAGACCTTTGTAAATTTTGAAAAACCAAACCAACGGAGATGAAGAATATGCTGTTTTCAACATCTTCTTGAAAATAGGTAGGAAGCTAGGTAATACTGTCAAGAGGCAACCTGGGACATGTAGGAGCAAAAATGCTGATGCTGGAGGTTATTTGATGCAAAAAACCCAAGAGGTATTAATTAATTTACTGCTGTCATGCATCTATAGAATGATGCTGAGTAAGTGAATAGGGATTTGAGAAGCTGGAGAAGAATGTCAGAGTTCTGTATACAGGTACTACATTATATTTTCAGCCCGGTTTACTGATTTTTTTTGTAGATCTGCACTTGCATAACTGCAAATGCAGAAAGAGGAACACCCTGGACAAGGAAGCCGTGTTTGAGTAGGGTTCATTTATTATAATTACATCTGCATCACCCCGCCATTTGGTCTTCTATCTGGGGAAATGTTGGCTACTTAGCATCAATTTTTGTTTCAGTTTTCTGTTGTATCCCAGCACCACCATTGATGTGTAAGCCAACATATGGCCATTAAACTATTGGCTTCAATTATGAACATAAGGACTCAGAATTCTGACTTATTAGCATGAAATTATTATGTTCCTCCTAGAAATGTGGCTTCATTTTTTCAGTCAAGAAAAAAATCACAGAAAGATAGACTTACAAGGCACAGTTCTCTCACATGATTTCATTTTAATTTCTTATACTGCCATATTATGGACAAAGCTTAAAACTTTCCCTTTAATAGAAGTTTTGTCAAATTTAGATAGTTGGAACTTCTTCATATTATTTTTTCTCTCTTTTGGTCTTTTGATAGATGCTATATCTTGTGATTTTTTGTGGAAAAAAAAAAGTTTGGAAGTACTCCTGGTTGTGGTGAAAATTCACCCCAGTTTGCTTGCTTAGTACAATAAATCAAGAATGTTATTTCCTTTAAGTTCTCATCTTGCTTTCTCTATACTGTATAATGAATCTTTTCTGTCAAATTTACCATTTCCCTTTGGTATTCTCATTAATGTTAGTCATTAAAGCAAGACTGGAAAAAGTGCTGGAAAATCTACTCTAGGGAAAGGTATTAGTTGTGCTTTATGTCACTTAGAAAGTATACACTATTCTACTAGAGTAGTTGAAAAAGCTGCAGTTATTTCCCTACAAACTTCAGTATCCTGGTTTATCAAAATAGTTATGGTAACTACAGCTGCATATTTCTAAAGATATTTTCCAGATTTATATGCTTCAAAATACTTTTTTAACTTACCTTCTCGCTAATAAATAAAAATATTACGAGCCATAAATTAAATACTTTCCTCTGTGTAAACCACTGTGTTTTGAATTGTAGCTAGGTTTAAACTCTTCAGCAGCTAATGCACCTTGAAAAATAGTGAAAACAGTTTGGTGAGAGAGTTACAAGAGTAACCTGTTTTGCTACTTTGAAAAAAGAAAATCATATGTGCTTTTATCTTCCACTTTCTTCAGACAGCTTCTACATAGACTATGACTGAACAAACATTAAAACAAAACAGATTTCTCTATTAGCTCCCCACTAACATATATTTATGTTAAGCTGATATAAATTAATTCTAAGCAGAAAATCGATTGTTTTGATACTCAAATCTCCCAAATGCTTCACAGTCCTTTCTGTCTCATCACCAGGCCTCTCCTTAAAAAATACTTCACTGAATTAATACTTTTCAATAATGCAGCGCTTAAAATAGGGGGATAGTCATACATATGAATATCGTAGAGAAAATTAAGCGCTGCTTAGTTTGCCAGAAATAACTACCCCTCCCTCTACCTTTGCCTCTCCTCATCTGAAGCGGATTTATTATCACCATTATTCATTCCTGTATGTTGTCTTAGGGAACACTTTTATGTGGAAATGTCACTTATTTTCAGATGCCACTAACTTAAATTGCTTTACTGTTTCATTAAAAGCCACCATTGCTGCTGGCTGCTCAGTAGACATCTCAGACAGTAAGCTCTGATGTGCTCTTTACAGCCAAATTGAGAGGCAGTTAACTTGTGCTTTCCAGTTTCCCTATAAATAAAACATTTTTAAGAGCTAAATGGCCCTATCTCCTCTCTTTCATTAGCGGGCTGCGAGTACCTGCCATTTTCAGAATGCTGCAGGATCCTTTCAGTTTCTTAGGTCTGTATGCCCTAGAGTGACAGCCCATGGCTGGGGACAGGCAACTTGCCCTGTTATTCTAGGCCTGCAAGTGCAGCTAGTGTCCATCCAGGCCTTTAGACCAGCAAGTCTATTAGGAGACATTGAGTAGTTTTCCACTCAGTTATAATAACATATAAACATTTTTTTTTCAGTGCTTTAGAGAACAGACATGATATGATATGTTTTTGTCTTTTTACTTTGGATTTTTCACTCAGCCTGGCTTTTATGCTGAAACACTAAAATTGAAAACAAACTCTTGGTTTCAACTATAATGAGGATTTTCTTATTGATTTATAATTGACATTCTGGGAATAAAAGATGGCATTTCCTTGTTTACAAATGCAATTGAAAATCTTACATATTCAACAGTTAGGTCAGACTTCACCTTAAGCAAAAATTATTTTAGGTTATTAATTCATGCAGTATTGATTTAGGAAAAGGAGTATTGATGAAGAGGAAAGAAGCTTTCAGGATTACCCAGCACTAATTTCTGTCAGAAATTAAATTGTATTCTTGATGGACTGAAGTCTGGGTTAGCAGACAAATTATACATTTCTATTTCTAGATGATGAGAGAGGTGGGCAATAACTCAAGAAAATTACATGAGTAAATGGCAGACTCCCTGAACTTCATCAGTAGAATTGTAATTTGAGTCTCAAAAGCATGGTAGTACATACATTTAGGAAAAAGATGGGGAAGTGTATTTTATTTGTTTGTTTTCTTATTTTTCAGTTGTCTCACAGCAGCTTTAGATAATCAGATTACCATGTGATAAAATATGTGGACTTCTTCAGGTTTCTTTTCTCCTCAGTAAAATTTCCTGTGGGCATCATAAGTTGCTGTCAACATTATTTTTAAAACAAACAAATGCCATATCCAGAAAAAAAGTATTATTACTTCAGATAATATGTTGCAAGACCAAAACTTTCTGCAATAAAGACATTTCAGCTGTTCTTGCACCTGACTGAGACAAAATCAATTAAGCCTGTGAATCAGCAAACTCTTTATACACAGAGGCATCATCTGACTTGGTTTGTCATCTCTCCATCTGCTGGCTGGTGAAAACTCTAAGAAACATCTTGGGTAATGCAAACAAAGAGAGAATTCAGAGTGTCTGCAAAAAATGTTATTGATGGCATACAGCTTGTATTCATTGCAATGAACAAAATGCATTGAAATGCATTGAAATGAACAAAACTCTTGGATATGTTCAGTATACCATAAATTACTTTTATTTGCTTTGTTAAGTCTTATAAAGACTACGATGGCAGACACTGAGCAATGTAAGCAGTAAAGCAACATCAGTCATTTCACATTTGCCATTAAATATTATGTCATGCTTGGTGATCTCAAGCTCCCAAAATACATGCTGAATGTGATAAAGTAAGCAAAAAGAAAAGGGAACAGCAAGGAGGACAAGATTGTGATCATATCTTGTATTACGTGATCTAAGGCACTATGGCCTTCACAATACCACTATCACTTTTCCTATTTTGTAAGTGGGTGGCCTGAGCCAAAAAGCACTGAAGTGACAACAGGTCAACAACACTTCATTAAGCTGTGCATCCAAAAGGATTTTAGCAGCAAAATGCATTATAGCTGATGTGTCCAGACTGTAAGACTAAAAAGAGAATATTGTTGGGGCATGTTTATTGATGACACAGAATTAGTAAAACCTGAGTAGAAGTTTAATGACAAGTCAGAGTTTGGATGACTTTTTATACAGGAAAACCAGTGTAACAGCAAGACATTCTTTTCAAAAAGATGTGAAAGGGATACAGAGTGCGACATCACTGTAGCCTGGGAGAGGGAGAACAACCGAAGTTACGACAATATATTCTTCCTTGATGTCTTTTTTGCTTGTAAAGAGTCCTAGTTTAATTTTTTTTTAGATACACCAGTAGCTACCGAAAACTCAAAAGAAGTCCTCTAAATAAGAAGATAATCTCTTGAAATTTTAAATTTCCACTGCTGTTGCTTAAATTGGCATGGCTATAGGCAATATTGCTGATCTGCTGTTGATTAGAACTGTGGAAGAACAGGCACTAAGAGAATAAACAGACGCCTTAAATATATGACACTGCCTTGTGGAAAACTTGAGTAATTTTTACTTTCCAGAAAATTTACTGGCTTTGTCAAGACTGACAACTGCTGAGAACAAGCCAAATAAACAGCTCTTTGAATCAGATTTTATTTATTTTTATTTCTTATTTAATCAGCTGCTGTACATTGACTTTCAGGGCAATCTTAAGCCCCAGTGAGGCCAAATTTTCCATGACTCTATCACCATTTCTTACTGCTACCCTATTTTTAATAAAAACCTTCATTTCAGTAGGCTCCTTGACATGTTTTTGTGGGAATGCTTTTGACATCCCTTCTTAAGCTGAACTGTAGATATATTTTATTCATATTGGCTTCTTTCTACAAACATACTTTAAAACCAGCTGTCTCCTCCCCTCAACTTTTACTATGGTTTCCTAGCACAGGGCACAGCCCATTTTTTATAGAGATGCACAAGATAAGATTTTCTTTGTTAATTTGTGTTTATACTGCAGACTAAGATCACCTTACAGTCAGAAATAAAAAATAAGAATGTTTATCCTAGGATTATTTGGTACCTTTAAGAAAACAAAAGCATGCATAAAGTAATTGACTGATTTTTGCTTGAGTATCTTGGGCAGATCAGCAGAAACTCCACAGAGAATGGATTGCAGACTTGGATTTTGAACTATTCCACAACAGTTAGGAGTAGAGAAGACAACCCCTGAGGTTCCCACTGGAAGTTTTTCCAAATCAAGTATATTCAGTGGATACCACTGAATAAGAGGAAATAAATTTTTATGCAAGAGAAATCTAACAACAATGCTTTCCAGTGAGTGTAGCCTTGAGCTTATATTCCAAATAAAATGTTGTATCTTCTACATAATCTAGACCTAAACCAACTAAAATTCTCCACTACAGAGAAGCAAAGCAACTTGATCAGCCATAACCTATTTTTTTCTTTTAAAAATTAGGTGTGGATTTTCTAAAAGATTAAGAGCATTATTTACAGTAACTTGAGGGTTCATATCTGTAGTCCTAAATACAAAAACCCATATTGTAGCAAGAGTGCTTATCTGCCAGTGTAACATCCAATATTCTTGATATTGTGTCACCATGAAATTCTAGTAATAGCCTCCTATATTGTGTCAGTCCTCCTTACCACAGAAAAAAAAAAAATGAGTAAGCCATAAATCATGACTAAACTAAGATGTTGAGGTAAAGCTTGGAATGATAACAACGACAGCAACTATAACACCAAAATTAGAAACTATTATGACAATGATGAAGAAAAAGGAGGAAAAAGAGAAAGAGAACAAGAAAAATGTGACACCAAAATACAGTTAATGTGATGTATCATGCACAAGTCTCTTTAGCCTTCCAGAGTGAATTCCTGTGGATTTAATGTTAAAGGGAGTTTACATATGTCCTATGAAAAAGAACATATAGTTTCATTACAAAACTTTCACTCTTACTCCTCGACTCCCTTGCTTTTATCCTTCTCATTCCAAAAGATAAATTGATATCCCTGATTTAGGGCATAAACTGCCTTTGCTACTCTTTCATGTGGCAAGGCCCATTGCATTCCCCTCTTTTATCTAGTTGCATTTTAAGGGTGCTATGAGTATGCTCTACAATGGCTTGACTCGTGGTGGAGAGTGAGATACCAGTAACATGTTTAATTTCCCACTGTTGGAAAAATATAATTACATGCCCTGATACATATGCAGGACCGTTATCTGCTTTAATCTCAGACCCTGGGGTTAATGTCTACCGGGTACAGATAGGCCAAGAATTTGACAATCAGGGAAGGATGAAACAGTCTGCTGTGATTGTTCACGTCAGGTGAAAAAATTCATGACACAATCACGTCTGTGAAAAAACGTCTGGAGTTAGCAGAGGTAATGCTTGAAAATGGGTCCAGGCACTCTAGTGTGAGACCAGACATGCAAAATAAAGTAAGGAGAGTAACAATAAGAGACAAGAAACCAAAGTTGTTTTAAAAGGCAAATCAAATCATAGTTATCAGCCTCCTAGAGTGGCCTCTGTTCAATGCGGGAAACTACACCTACAACATGAGCCAAATCAGAAACAATATTAACAGGTGTTTGCCACCTTCATAAAACCTTCACTACAGCTGCAAGTTCTACAGTTTGAGGAGAACTTCAAAGACAAAATTTCAGAATATTTCAAGTACTTGAATTTTTATTCAATTTGTAAAATATTAACTGCTAACTCATGAAAAGCAAATTGGCAAAACTCAATAGTCATAGTGTTTTCTTTGTGAATTAAAAAACATGTTTTTATTATTTAAAACGTAGAGTCCTTAAGTCATTATGTGATTTTGATCCCTTATTTTATGTCTAATCATAGAATGGGTTGAGCTGCAACCTTCAAAGGCCATCTAGTCCAACCCCCTTGCAGTGAGCAGTGACATCTTGCAGTAGACTCGAATCCTAGAATCCTGGAATCATAGAAAGGTTTGGGTTGGAAGGGACCTTGAAGATCATTTAGTTCCAACCCCCCTGCCATGGGCAGGGATACCTCTCACTAGACCAGGTTGCTCAATGCCTCATCCAGCCTGGCCTTACACACTTCCAGGGAGGAGGCATCCACAACCTCTCTGGGCAACCTCTTCCAGTGTCTCAGGTTGCTCAGAGCCTCAGCAAGCCTGGTTTGTCTGTGTTTTCACAGTTGTAATCCTCACCATCATCCTGAGAAATCTAGCTGTGGTGGGCTCACTTTGCGTGGTTGCTGTATACCCACCGTGTGAGTGCTTTCTCACACTCCTTCCCCAAATGAACAAGGGCACAAAAGTAGCTGGAAAAGCTTGTGGCTCGAGATAACACAGGGATACTTAAGCATTTAGCGACATGGGCCAAACAGCCTCAACGTGAAGAAAATTAACCTGATTGCCTCACCGGGGCCTCGCAGGGGCATCTCTGGGGGGATACCTGGAGCCCTCCCTGCCTCCTCCAGCTCTGCCTTGAGGCACGCAGGGCTGTTTCGCACCCGCTTTCCCTCAGCCCCGGCTGCCGGGCAGCCTTTTGCCCTTTCTGACACGGAGTTTCCCTGCCCATGGCACCCGCCCGCGGCTGAGGAGCTCCGCCGTGTCCGGCCCTGGGGCCGTTGGAGCCGGTTGGAACCGGCTGCGTCCGGCACGGGGCGGCCCCGGGGCGCCTCATCACAGCGGCAGCCCAGCACCTCCCACCACCAGTAGCTGGGCATCCGCGCCCGGCAAAGACCTATGGATAAAAATCTGTAAACAAACTTGCCGCATTTAGAATTGCAAAGCCCTAGTCTTCTCTTCTTTGTTTTCTAGGTAATTTTTAGAATTTATTACTATTATTTCATTATATTGCACTATTTTCACTGTAAAATAACAAAGGCAGTGAAGAGACCGCATGAAAGAGGGGGAGGTCGATAAATCAGACCCATCATAAAATTTGCAAACAAAACAATGTCGTGGGGGGAAATATCTCTGCTTGAAAAAGATACAAGTATCCGCGAAAACAATGGATGTGTTAGGAAGAGCGATACAACTGCTTGCAATCAACATGTAAATGCAATTTCTGAGCCCAATCAGAAACATTGTGTTGAGCGGAATATTTATGAACCTGCATGATTAGACCCAGCATGAATGACACTGGCCATCCTCATTACAAGGCCCTTGTGAAGTTTCAGACAGGTACCTGCAAGATCCACTTTTGTCTCAAACCCTGGATCTTAACATGTATAAATTCAACCTGGATCTCCAAAAGGCAGACTCAGATATTGAAATGCCACTAGTGGCAGGTGGCACAAAAGTAATTTTAGCATCTTGCACTCCATATGATTCTGATACAGTAATCTAGTTTTGTGGCTTCTTATGCTTTATTTTTATTCTTTACCCAGATGATTTCTCATCCTTAGGATTCACTGCACATCGATGTCAAACTTTTCTCTGAAGATGGTAGGACTAAACTGATTTTGTTAAGAATTAAAGAAAAAATAAAGTAAAAAATACAGTATTTTTAAGGTACATCAAAAGGAATCTTCTAGAGGAAATTGTGAGAGATGAAGACTTAGTATTCAGCTTTGTATGGAGGTTATTATTGCTTTGAACTGGCTAAAATAATACACTTACTAAAGGAGGAAAAGAAAAACAACCTGATTTCCTTATGAGCAGTTATTTCCATCAGTTTTAGGATAAGATGTAAACCATCACATCATATTTGCGATACCCACTTCACCTTCTGTTTTCCTAAAGCTTTTTGCTCTGGTCTCAGCTGGTGTTACATATGAGATACACAGAATTATTTTTTATCTGCCTGGCAGTGACAAGAGACCATACAACCTAAGATGTCCAGAGCAGAAATTACAGAGTAGAAAGAAAAGTGTTTTCAGTGGGAGCTAAAGAAAAGCTGCCTAAAACTGAAGCTTACAAGCACATTTCTGTATATTCACTTCACTCAGACAATTTAATCACCTGATGAGCACTTGCCACGCCAAGAAAACTCATTTGATATTCCTTTCCTGATGTCTTTCACAGTTCATTCTCATTTTCTCGTGTAGGAAGGAAATCTGTTGCTCTCTGGGATATTTGAGTCTCCTTCAGTGCTGGATATATACCACCATGGTTTCTGTTGTGTTTACAATTTTACTGTTGTGCAAATGTTACTTTGAAATCCTCTCAAGCAGAAAATGCAGCACATGAAGCCTGTAACAATACCATGGCACTGCAACCTTACAACTCCCATAGCCATAATTAAGGAGTTCCCTTGACCAAAGTATTCACCTGTAAAGCAACAAAACCATAAGCAGGATTTCTTCATTAGAAAAGCCTATGTTGTATTGTCATTGAAAAAGAGTTTAGTAGAGAGAGGAATATAAGCTTCTGCTTTCAAAGAAATGAAAAGCTGCTATATGTTTCTTACTCAGAAGGGTTCCATTAAATGGAAGCTGCAAACTTTTGGTTGAGGAGAAAGGAAGTTTACTGCTGTGTTCTTAATAATGATACTAATTATAGGAAAGCTTACATGTTTAAGTTACATCTGACTGGTCATTATAGTATTTATAAAATACTATAATATAAATTGCATAACTATAAATTTAAGTAATGCTTCGTACAACAATGCTGGAAATTCCTGGGATCTTTTGGAAAATTATCTAAACATTTGCTCAATAATTACTTTCAGAGAACAAATATGTGAAAAATCTAACCATCTGGTGCAATTTTAATGCATTTTTCTAAAGGATTCTGTGTTATGCCTGGGTTTTTTTATTAAAGCAGAACACAATATTTAACATAAATAAAAAAAAAACGGAAGAAATTCTTGGGGGATAATGGAAGAAACAGGTGTGTTTTGTGGACCATCATCATTGCCAGCTGTCAAAGCACAATTAGTGTGTTTGTATGTAAATTATTGTTCCTACTTCCATTAAGTCACAGCTGTTTAACAGACATTCAACCTCTGTGCTCCTGAGGTGAAAAAGTAGCTGAGACTGAACAGGTAATTTCCCTGAATTTTTACTGCAGCTGCTATGGTATCATTGCATGGGGTTACCTAATTTTTATGACTGATGTGTGAATGGGAGCAATTGACCATAGATCTCAGAGCTTAGTCTCTCTACACCCTCCCTTCTCCAATTTATTGGGAAAAAAAAGTTATAATGGGAGGACAATGAGCAGAAAATTCAAATTGCAGCCTTTTGCTTTGTACAACAAGAAGATTTAGGTAGTGAAATCAATAGACTACATCAAATCAAATGGGTTATATTACAATTAGTACCACAAAAGTTCTCACTTTTAAGAGAGTCAACCCAGTGTCTTGTAAATGATGGACACATTCACTGCACTGCCTGACTTGGAGGCAGATTTTATACATGGACCTCTTTTCATTATGTTCTCCTACCAATAGTAAAAGGCTACTCTGTGACGGTGGCCTGACAGCTTTGCTCTTCGGACATACAAGATGGCCACCTGATTAGGGCGCACTTCTAGTAGGATCTTGGTTATGGATGTTCCAGTTTCAAAAATCATGCATACACTTCAAATTGTGCATTTTCTTCCATCAGGCTGTTACAGCCATAGATCTCCTACACTGGGTTGTGTCCTAAAATATTCCTCAAGTCTAGTGGTTATTTTTATTGTGATGAGTTCTACAATATGAGAAAGTGATCAAGGCCTTACTGCACTAGATAATGTGAAGTATTTGCTTCATTTCTGACTTTCCCTAATTAGTTGTTTTGTTCTTTTTTTTATCAACAACAACTGCAGCACCCTGTGAGTTTAAATATTTAGAATACTTTAGCTCTTTCAGAAAGTAAAAATGTAAAATCGGAGATACCATGATGAGTAAAGGGCAAACTCACCCACCTGTGTGTCACAAACAGGCAAACTGTTTTACTTCATATATTACATCAACTCAAAAAACCAGACAGATTTGTGCTGAGATTATACACATCACTTTTGTGACAATTTTCTTCCTTCTGTCATAACCATTAGAATCTAATGTTTGTGGACCTGTGCTAGCACTGACAATGCACTACATTTTATGATCACCTGCAGCACTGATAAAGTGCTTAACCAAGAATTAAAATCTTCCTTTTAACCCATAAATTTGCAATTCATGCTCCTTTTGAGGCATAGCCATGCCACATATTTTACTATCTATTTTAAGAACAGGACTCAATGATGCCATAGAATCAAGAAGTTAAGTTCATATTTGTGTATTATGACCATGCATGTTTCATGGTCTCAACCAAGGTGGCTGTTTTCCCAACACCTGAATTTTTATCAGGATAAAAGACTGTGGTTTGAAGCAGTGAGGTACTGTGTCACTTTGCTGTTCTGTGAGGGTGAGGAAGACAAGCTCTTTTACCTGCCAACTTGACTTCAGAGTAGAAACCCTATGGGAAAGAGGTTAGCAGGGCACATCCCCTAGTGCCACAGGAGGCATGCACTTAATTCAGTGGCAGGCATTCATCTGCTTAGAATAGGTACAAGAAGGGTAGTGAAAAAAGCAAGATCTAGCAAACTTGCAGGTCCCTTGGGCAGGCATGTCAGAGTGCTTTTCACCTTCCCTTGATCCTTTTCATATGGAATGCTCCATGTTTATTTTTTACTTTATTTCTTAGGGTATTTTTATCTATTTTTGTCTCATGAAGTTTCCTATCATTAGTACTACCATATGCAGAGATCCACATTACTACCAATCTATCTGATAATTCAGAATAATGAATGGGGTGCTACAGTAAAGCAGGAACTTTTCCAAAGTTAGAAAACAATCATAGTTGTCTCACTTCACTTCTAGTTACTCACTGTAGGGCCCAAATGCTAAAATTACCTTCAGGTAGCAAGGCTACTGTAGCATTTATTTCAGACAACTTCAACATCTTGAAATTTCTGAAAGAAACTTACATTTTTATGGTTGTAATGTTTTATTCTCATAATAAATATGGACAAAACTACAACAGTAATTAGGCAGAAAAATATCTGGGTTTTTTAGGATTCTTGAGTTTTTCCAAAGTCAAGCAGGGTGTCAGTCGCAGAAGCAGTCTCAGAAATGTTGGCAGAGTCTCTCACAACAACCAGATCTTCAGTACTGGAACAACAGTATTTGCAAACAGATTACATTTGAATTACTTTCAAAAAATCCTGAATTGTAAGGAAGCTGACAGCATTTTTCTCCTGCAAACAATCAATTGAGGAAAATGACACACTTGTATAGAATTAGAATTAGAATCTTCTCTTTGAACAGAGCACATATCATTGCCAACCACATACTTTGGCCAAAACTCTTAAAGGATTTTCATAAAGTAATTAGCTAGATAAATAAACTATATTCTATACCTTATCAGGAAGCTACTGTTTTTTCAGGTGCATTAAAGCATTTAAACATCCATGCTAATGGAAGCATTCTACCTTTCTATTATACTTTTTCAGTGTGTTTATCCCCTCAGATGGTTCTAGAGACCAATCTGAATTTTGGATGCAGAGATAATGTTGGAGCAAGACAGTGTGGTGCAACATTTGAAAGGATAATTAAAAGAACAAAAAAATATTGTGTTTCCATGTAAATTAACTTGCTGTGTACAGGGAAAAGGCAGTAATAAGCAGTTATCTACGCATATATACTTTTCTGTAGGTTTAGGAGTAGGCACACTGAAGCAGGGGAAGATTTTCACATAAAAATCCAGTTTATTAAGAAATCAAGCAAAAGCTTTTAAACTATGTCTATTTTTTCTTACAATGCTATTTAAACATATACCCTAACTTGTGTCTTTCTAAATCAATTCTGGACAATTGTCTCTATAAGTACACAGAGAAAACATTTTCCTTGCTTTCTGACATATGACTCACATAACAAAAAAATCCGAAACCACAGATGTGTTCAAATCGGACTTTTTCTGAAGGTCTGAGTAATTCCATGGTTGCAATGACAGGGCTGATGACTTCTACCCTTGATCTTCTGCTGTTCTAAAAACATGATCTCTGCCTTTTATGAACTATCATTCTCAGTTGTCAACCGAATTCACCCAACTGTTTCCCAGCTAAATTAAATCGTCATTTCTCTGTGAAGACTTTTGAGCAAGAATTGCCACCTTGTTTTGTATTGGTTCCATCAAATTTAAACCTAGAGAAAGTCTGCTGTTTCTTTATTTCTTTTTTGCCATATAGTCCACTATTCTTCTCCTCTTTTTCATACAAACCTGCCATTCAAGTTCATAGAGAGATGGTACTGGCATCATTATAAGATGGGCAGCACAATAATTAAAACACTGCTCAGATTGAACCTTTTCTATTTACTGTTTGATATTATTTGCTTGGTAATTATTAACCTTGTAATAATATATATCTACCTCTAGATACTAGTATCATAAGAGATTCATGCAGTTTCTACTATACGAATATGTCAGTGTCTTACTCTACCTTGTCCTTACTTAGTTAAGCAAAATCCTCCTATACTTTTGCTCAGACTTGTGTGGTTTCTTGCCAAAAATTTGAATATGGTTATTATTACACAACAATAAAATGTTTCTGTTTATAATCTCCTTGCTTCCCCAAAGAAGAACTGGTAAAAGCCGTTTCAAAGTAGGTAATCCTCTCCTGTAAACTATGGCCTAGATAGCTTTTTTGTTCTTTAAAGGTTTTCAAATTATGTTTTGCTATTAGCATCTTTAATGGTATAATAACCTAATTGCACCCTAATTAAATGTAGCTACTTCGTAGATTATGATATAGTCTTTATTATTGTAGTAATTTAAAATTAACTTCACTTTAAAATTTACTTTCTGTTAAGAATGTCATTATTAACTTTAGCCTTGTACCATTATTTGAATAACTCTGGGCAGAAATCAAAAAGAAAGATGAACAGAAGGAATAAAAAAGATAAATGGGGCAAGAAAAGGGAATGGAAACAAAACCCCATAGCTATTTTTTTAATGTTCTTGTATAGTTAGACTCCAGTTTAATATGGACAATCCAAATAAATGTTAAATAAATACTGATAAATTAAATCACAGTGGGCAAGTACTGAGGAGTGGAAAGTACTTGCCCACTGTCTGGATTGTGTCCATAGTATTTTCCTGAAGACATCCAACACGTGCTGCAACATTACCTTTCTTAGCAGTTCTCCAGACTGTCGCTCCTGAAAAAAAGAAAGTATTTCCCAGCCCCGAAGAAACAGAAGCTGTAGTAATGAAATCACTCTGTTTGCCATGTTGTACCATCTCAAATACCATGGGAGTAACACTAACTTTTCAGGGCAAAACTGAGAACTTCATAGCTACAACTAAAATACTGTCAACAAATTCTTTTTGTTGACAGGAATGATTCATCACAAAAGAAGCAGACCTTTCTCACTTTGAAGACTAGAAAAATGTCTGCAGTTATGTGGATCAGCCATACCATTGTTCAGTTTTGGAGGTTCAGAAAGCCTTTCAATGTAATAACATTTTGGCAGATTTCTTGACGGATGTATCTTCAAAACTCTCCAGAGCAAAAGGGAGTGTTGTCTCAAAGACAAAATATGCTTCAGAGGGTTTCACCTGCTCAAAGAAATAGACATGTGATTCCTTGTTTCATGTGGACAATCAGTGAAATTCAGTGATATAGATGTTCAGCTGGAGGTTCACTGGGTAAATGTTAAAGCAGGGAACTATAAAAAGCCCTTAGACCTAACAACAAATATCAGTACTGTTTGATGGCAGAATTCAGACATGGCCCTGATGAACTTTACTGGTGATATATTTTACAGTCTAGACAAGGGTCTCAAACTGAGAAAGGACAGTTACATCAATCATATCATTCTATCTCCATACCTACCCTTTTGCATTTGTCCTTTCTCCATTCATCCCCCCTCAACATCCAGTGCTTGTCTAGCATACTTCCTTCTTTACTACTTCGATGGATTAGTGAATATTGATAGTGACGTTTTAAGTATTACTCATCTCATCCAAATTAGTGACTGTTAACTAAGCAAGAAGATTCACACAGCAGCCTCTCATCCAATGAATTTAGATAAGATGGCCTTAAAAGTATTGCCATACTTAGTAGTTCAGTTTCTATTCTCATTTGAACAGACTGTTTTGTTATGGGAAACAAGACTAAGAGCTGAGAAAAAAATATTTCTATACACTTTTATTTTCAGATGAACATTTAAGAATTATTTTTGTTAAATTGAGACCCAGGACTATGGCAGTGAGCAAAGCAAATCAGTTTCAAAATGTAGTGCATTGCAGAACTGTCAGGGATGACTTGTAGGGGCAACTGAATTAAAAATTCCTGTGGTGGAACATGAGACGCAACAAATTGGCCTAAATGTATGACCTTTGTTGGCTGCCTCTGGCCTTGGAGTCTTAAGACCTCCTCACTCCCATTGATTTCTCATGTTTGCTCCTGCTAATCAGTTTTAATAATTTTTATTAAATAAATAATTGTGCTTATTCCTTTTTTTTCCTTCAAATCATTCTATCAGTTTCACTTTTATTTTTGAACTGGCACCATTTGTTAAGCTTTTGTCCAACTTACATTCTTGCTCAGCTCACATAAACTGCAACAAGTAGCTCAGAAAAAGAAGATGACCATATATTTCAGAATTTGGCTTTCAATGTAGATTATTTTGCTGAAGTTACTTCAACTGATGTGGGTAAATAATTTGAAGAAATCCATAAGAAAGTCATTTTCTATAGTGATAAAATGCTGTCAAGTATGAAATATTATGAAGTTCTATGAAATACTAAGTATGCAGTGTTACAAAACTGTCATGTTTACGTCACTGTAGAAAAAGTTTGCCTTGCCATCTCAGAAAAAATATCTTCATAGAATTCTTCAGTGATACTTTACCTTGGTGTTTTATGTTTTGTAAAATACTGCTTTATATAATCACCTACAATTACTTATTACCTTGTAAAAGCTAAGTCTTCTGTGGAAAATTGCTTCTTGCTCAAAACTCTTGTATTGCTTTTGTGCATGTGGATTTACGTGCATTTTTTTAAAGTAAATGTATTTTATTTCTCATGACTGCACATTGAACACAATTCACTTCCCACCTAAGGTTATATTTTATTCAGTAGATGATAGAAATTGCTAGATTCATCAGTCTTATCGCATTGATTCAGAAACAGTACAGTAAAAGACAGTTAAAAGCACATGTTGTTAAGAGCAAAGTTGGATTCACATCTAATACTATATAATGGAATGGTGTATGAAATGAAATAAACTATAACTGGTTGTTGTGGTTTAACCCTTACAGGCATTCAGGATCAGGCAGCCATTCACATACTTACCCTGACACCAGTGGTACAGGAGAGGTGCATCATCAAAAAAGGAAACCTAGTGGGTTGAGATAAAGACAGTTTACTAGAACTGTAATGGAAAGAGAAGATAATGATAAAAGAATACACAGTGATGCAATGCAATTGCTCAATGTATGAGGATCAGTTGCTGAGCCTGTCCCAAGCAATGATCATGGATTCCTACACCCCCACTTACCCTCATTTATATACTGAACATAATGTCTATGATATGGAGTCCTCCTTTGGCCAACATGTCTGTGCTGCCTCTCAGTTTTCATGGGAAGTTGAAAGCTCCTTGACTTAATATAAATTTAATATGTTGCTTAATATAGTAGTGTATTTTAGCAACATTATTCTCATATTAAATCCAAACCATGGCAGCTATTGGGAAGAAAATGAACTCCACTTACCTGAAACTAAGGCATCACTTGAGAAATAATTTTCCATTTTAAAACTAACTTAGCTTCCAAGAACATTTTAAGCTAGGTCCATCAAAAGGTTCCACTATTGGCCTTTGATAACTTTTTCAGTTTGTTTTTTTTTTAAATTCTTTTATATTGCCCTTTCAAACAAAAAACAATTAAAGCTAACCACCTGAAAATACACTAAGTAATATCTTTCATGTTTTCCTCTCTCTGTGAAAAATGAGTTTTATTTCAACCGATCCATTCCTTGAAATATTTTACTTTTCAGTGACTTAGTACCTTCTGACAGTTTGAGACTGTAAATGCAGGTCTACAGATATTTAAACTAACATCTTCTGAAAGAAAACTGAAAATGCAAACCCAATGAAATGAGAAACAGAAAAATACAACTCTTCCATGTCAGAGCAAATTTTACTTTATCCTGTCACAGTGAAGCATGCTGAAATAACATAGGACTTAGGGACTGAAGCTAAGAGACAAGTGTCAGACAAATTAATGTACAACAGATAATATGTAAAATTCTCATTAATTCTACATTATACACATACCAGCAGTAAAATCTCTGTCTGTGAGTTCATTAAATCTGTTCAGCCTCCGCTAAAGACAGTAGTAAAACCCCTTCCCTGCTTTGAAGGTAACCAAGGTATGTCACCAATCAACAGGTAGTTTATGCTCAATAATTAATCAAGCACACAAGCACAATTTTTTTTTGTGGACTGCTTGGGATGGGGTCTACAAACATAAACAAAATTGCCTCCAGGTCACCTCTGTCAGAACTCCATCACATCAGATGAAACAGCTAGGAGAGGGAAGTGGGTTGTTAACTTTTCCACATACGGGTCCCAAACATTAGGTTGAACCAAGTAACAAGACAGAAAGTCCCATTGCCTGGCTTGTACATATTGTTGGTCTGTAAATCCAGGGTTAGTTTTACCACACAAAAACCAAATAAGAGGGAAAGCGTGAAAAAATTAAAAAACCCTTTTGTTCAGGGGAGGATGATGATTTGGGATCATCCAGAGGAAAAAAATGCTACTGCTGAATTAAGAAAAATCCATTTCTTCAGATTTTCCATGACTCATTGTTACTTCCTTTTGTTTCTCCAGCTTTCTGATATGAGGATAACCCAATCTGTATCCATCACATTTTTAGTAGAGATAATTTGATTTTGCTTTTATCACAGTGACATCTTGAGCCATATCTGACTATACACCAGCTTAGCCCCCTCCTTGGCACAGGTAAACTGCAAACAGTCTGACTAAACTTGGCCTTCTTGTCTACAGAACTGTTGATTGAGCTAGAAGAAGGAATTACAACAGGTACACTTGTTATTTCTATCCACTAATATTAGGGAAGTTCTCATTAATTTTGATGGGCACTGGGTTGGCTTCTAGTTGTACTTAAAAAGGTTATTTGTCTCTTGACTTGCAAGCCTTGCCCTGGCTTGTCCCTAACATGAAACAGCCCGTGCACTGTCTGCTTTTGAAGGCTCCAAGTTTCAATATAGGGTTTATGGGCAGTGGGTTTAAGTTTATACCATGTTTATTTTTTGAGGACCCCTCCACCACAGAATGAAAAAGAGTTCCATTTTAAAAAGGACAGATAGAAAGTGACAGAAACATTTTCTTGTTGCAAAGCAATGAATTTATCAGGGACTCAAATCCAGTATTCATGTTTTATTCTTGTTGGTTTTCATCAGGACCTCAACATCCTTCATGACATATAAAATGTCAGTATCTATTTCTTTGATTGTCCATTAAATAATTGAATGGTGACCATTCATCTGTCTCTCTGCATGCATTCATAGCTGGGATTGTAATGCAGCAATAATTTGTGAGGAGTCAATTACTGTAATGTGCTACTAAAGTAAGTTGGTAATGGAACCTTATTTATTTATTTATTTAGAGCAGTAAATTTTAGAGTAAGTATCCAAATAAAGATGCCATCATTAATATTAACCGGAAGCATTTCTAGTTTATTAATTTTTGAGTAATTTTTGCTAGAACTAATTAGCTAACTGTTTTTATCGTCATAATTTTTAAGGATTCCTATTAGTTCAGGGAAGAAGTTTAATTAGAATATGACGACATTTGATACTGCAGGGAGAATTTTAATTCAGTAGGTAAAATTAAAAAATGCAGCCTTAGCTTTTGAAATGTTTTTCGAATTACTCAATTAGCCAAATGCAGCATATTTAAGCTGTACATGTTATTTACCTTGTGATACAATTCTCAGTGTGGTTTGATTCAGCTGATTTTTTTTAATTCAGTTTGAAGTTTCTGATTTTCTCAGGTGGTATTTGGACTTGGTGACTTTGGCAACCTTTATTGTTCTGAAGAAAGCTGGCTTGAATAACAGATCCTACAGTGCAGTTGTTTTGTGTATATCCTTGTACTCAATCTGAAAGTCAAAGTTTTAAAGTTTTACATGATTCTCGTGAGCATTCTTATTATGCTGCAGTGAAACGTATCTGTTGCTTACCAGCTTTTTCCTTTCACTCCATCCAATCTTAAATTTCCAAGATGTCAGATATACTATCACAGAGAAAGTAAGTAAAAAACAGTATTTGAGATGTACAGTTTAACTTCAGTGAGTTATTTAGTATTCTGTAAAGAGACTGCATTAACTCTGCCTTTTCCCTAAAAAACCCCTTAGCCACAAAAACACATCTGTATTTGCCCAAAGCATACAAATGTAACTGAGTTCAAGTATCAAAAGCCAGGTGAAGCACCAGGATCACATAGAAAGGCATAAGTCTTTCCATGCTTTATATAGCTTACAAGAAGCCATGCTCTTTCACCCTTTGGACACTAGAGAATGCACAGAGAAGGAAGAGTCCTTATTATGCTATTCTTCTGTTCTAAGGGGAGTATTATTGTGCTGCACCTTTGTATAGCAAGTGTTGTATTGCTTTCCAGCTTCCCTAAGAATCACATTTAACTCAAGCTGGGTTATAGTATTCCTGCAATTCAAAATCTGATGTTTGTCACGTGATGAAAGCAAAAACATGCACTTTCAAGACTGAGACCTTGTTCTCTGGTTAAATGAGCAACATAACAGACCACTAATAGAGAAGGCAAGTAGTTCACTCCACACTCATGAATTGCTTTCTTGATAAAAGTGAGTCAAAGCTGCAGTTCACAAAGCTGCTGCTAAAGGTGAGCAGTGGGAGCATGCAGCTCTCATTCTCCTCAACCCACAGTGAAGAACTGCATCCCAAGGGTGCCACTTCACATTATTTATAGCTTAGCCTAACCCAGTTTGGTGATAACCAAAAAAGGTGATCCCAAAGCCAGCTCTGGCTTAAAAGTAAAAAAGGCAGAGTGCTCCTTGCTCTGCTAACTACCTGCTTCTCATCCCACTTTAAAGGTGAAGCTCCTCTTAGTTAGCCGTTGGATTGTCTCTGTGTGACATCTACCCAGCAATAGACTGTGTCTGACCACACACCTCCAGATGATGTCTCCAAGGAGATGCCCAATGCATGTGACTGCAGTGATTCCCTACATATGCCCTGCTCCTGGCTGTGATAGTGTGCACTTAGAAGAATCTCTATACTGTGGAGAGATTTCAGGAGATTCCAAGTTTCAACCAGTGCAGATAGAATAGAGGTAGAGGGAAATAATGAAAACGGGAACTAGCTTCAGCAGATCTGGAACCAGCACGTGAAAACTTATAAAATGGGAGAAGAAACCAGGTCTTCTTTATCAATAGCATGGTTGAGAAAGAAGGTAAGGACTTCCTACAAAGACTTGTGTTGCACTCAGTAAAAAACTTTTAGTCCAAAATTCGTTAAAAAGAACTAGTTTATAAATATAATTTGACTTTCATTAGAGAATAAAAGAGGGACAAAGATGCAAGGTGTCTAAAATTAAAAAGAAAACTCCAAGACTGAGCTCAGTCTGAGTCAAGTTTTCTCATCATGTACCGGTATGACACAATAATAGAGATAATTCTCATATTTTTGTCCTTTGAACATAAGGAGTCTTTTGAGTTTTACTTTCTTAGTCCTCTCTATTTCAATCAAAGAGATGAATTTGTAAAACCTTGCTGCTTGCAGCACACAACACAACAGCTCCTCAATTTCCTCCTTTATAGAAACATGACACAAAAATTACAGGGTGTAAAATGTTAATAATAAAAATACAAAGTCTGGAGTTTCATTGGCAAGTTTCTTAACTTCATTTCTGTGAATATTTCATATTTTTAACTATAAAACAGAAAGAAATCTTTTCTTGCACACATTACATTCATAATATGCTATTGTATTGTCCTGTAGTTGTATTTGAATTGACCTATAATGGTGTCCTGCATACACTGCAGGCATCTTGGTCTCCCTGTACATACTTACAGCTCAAAAAAGTCAGCTGGATCTGACCTTGCAGATTGTTCTCTAATGTGCTCTATATCACAAGGATCTGAAGCGACCAGTGACAGGGCTATAGTTTTACTATGTGCTTTATCCACGGGATTGTGCTTTAGGCTGCAATCATAATAACTAAAAAATTTTTGCCCCTAGAATCTTCTCAGAATCCTATGTGACCTGATCTGGGTGATCCTGCTCCAGCAGGAGGATTGGACTAGATGGTCCCTTCCAGTCCCTGACATCCTGTGATTCTGAGATTCTGTGAAAATAGGGCTTTTCTCATGAGTGAGGAGCAGGAGATGCTTATTGAAGGGCTGTGGAATCAACTAACTGGTTTGCAACAGCAGAGCATATTGGTTACATTTTGGTGAGGAGAAATAATGGACTTAGTTAGGTGATCACTTTTCTTGAGGAAATCAAAAGAATGAAGTTCCTCTACCAAAAGTAATTTAAAAAAAGGGAATTAGATAAATGCAGCTGGTTGTATGACCAGTACCAACCAAATGTAAATACCTGCACAAAATATATGCAGCACATTACACATCATCTTCAGTTCTGTACTGTGTAATGTTTGCAGTTGGTGGCAACAATACTAGGTAAAGCAGTCTTTCAGGTGAAATGCAAGTTTGAGTTTTGTCGTAATAGAGCAAATTGCATACATAGGACAATACCTGAGATGCTTGCAGATTGCCTTATTCTGTGCAAGAAGATATTGATGGACTAAATTTTCTTGTTTCATCCACTTTATATTTGAAGAACTCTCAAAAAGACCATTGTAAGAGGTAGGAACACTAAAAGACAAGTTTCCTTGCATATGTAAATGCATGAACTGAGGTTTAAGGTGTACTAATGAGTTCTGATTTATTTTACTTATTGTTTTTTAAATGTAAAAGGAACATTTATGAACTGACCATGAAAGGGAAATGTGGAAGGAAGCTGTGTTATACATTATGAATAACTGCAACGTGGAGGGGTTAATGATTTAGAACTAGCTCTAATAGTCTATATAAATGCCTACATAGTGAGTGTATTTTTCATGATTTGTAAGAAATCAGATATGCAGTAAAATTAACTGTACATTAATTTAAAGATCTGCCTTTGACATAGTTCTGAGATCAATGTTCTGCTTATTGGCCTTTCCATACAATAGTTTTTGCAAAGCAAGAACTCATGAAAAATCATTTCAAACAGAAATCACTTGCCACCAGAGTTCAGTAAAACATCTTAACAACATAATTTACTTTATGGAAATACTGCATTAAAAAATGTACAGTACTTTTGGATAGTAGAAGACATTATACAGGAAATAACTTCATGGACTTTTCTTATTCAAGGCCACATGGTTCTTTGCTTTTTTACTTGCAGTCCTGTAGGTTTATTATGGCAGAAACACATGGAACTGTAATCTGGGGAGAACAGTTCTGTAAAATGTCAGGTTAGTCCAGTGTTATCATATGAATTGTCCAATGATCTTCTCTCTAGAAGTTCAAGACATCCACATCTCAACATTTGATCCCAGAACTTTGGTGCAGGGAGGTAAAAGGAGCATCCTCCCACCTACAGCACATCCAGGGGCTCAGGTCATTCCAAATCTTTCCTCTATGCTTGTCATGAGAAATCCAAATTCTGCCCAGCTTCTCTCCTGTGTCTTGAAGACAAGAGTTTTGCTTTCCCTTTCGACAGGCTACTTTTCCCCCAGTCTGTGGGAAAGTGGAGCAGATAGAAGAATTTCAGTACAAGACTGGATTTTTTTTCTAGTTGAAACTGCAGGAATATTCATTAACCTCAACAAAAATCTGTAATGTTAAGGACTCAAACCAAATATTACTAAAATACTAGGAGGTTCTTAATGATTTTATTTTCCTTGATATTTCAAGTATATCTCAACAGTGGTGGGCTAATCTTACCCTGTTGCACATTTTGAAATAAAATTATTTTCATAGTTTTTATGGGGTACAAATTAAAGACAATTTATTATACTAAGAATTATCCTAAAAATCATACTGTTATATCAAAGTTTAAATTCAATTGCTGAATTTAGTGGAAGTTATCTGAAGGTGTGAGAACACGCATATACATATGCCTAGGTACTGGAGGAACAGCTAAGGAATATTTTATATGAAACAGTTTCTTCCCTGAACTTGCTAATTTGTAAAAATGGAAGCTTTCTATGGGGTTACATATCTCTAAATTGAACTCTGCTGGAAAACAGACCACAATAGAACCAGATTCAGTGGGCATCATTGGGAATACAGGTCGGTGTGTCTGTGAGCTCCTGTGCTGCTACCTCTGCTGTGAGCTACTTGGGAATGTGATTGTCCTGGAAGCTTGAAACCTCAGTTTGTCTCCTTGAGTCCCTGTCTTGCAGTTTCTCAGCTGTCCGGTTTTCCAGAGATTACAAGAAACCTTGGCTTCTGGGAAAAAGTGATACAGCATGATTAATTCTCCCCTCACAAAGAATTACAGCTTCTGGAATTTTGAAATAAAAGTGGAGTGGAATCAATTTGTTATAATCTTGTACTCTCTAATAAATATTTCACCTTCTTACTCTGGAACAGAAACACATGCTGTAAAAATGCACAGCCACAAATGAAATGTCTTTCGAATGAATGTATACAAGTCCTTCAGACTGAATATTCCCTATTACTTTCTATGTACAAATACTCTGCTGAAATTGGTAAGTACAAATATGTTTTACTATGCCCACAGTTTTGTTTTTGCTATGGAAAAAGTGAAGGTAATGATTGACTCTATACTCCATATTCTGGATTTGGAGATACCTGAACAATTTGTATTTTGTTCAGTATAATTCTGCTTACTCTCAAACACCAGAATTACCTCTCTTACTTTGCTATGCATATTCATATATATACATGCACACAGACACATACACACACCTTGTACTTATTCTAACAGCTTCCCTGTATGAGCACATAAAAAGCTTCAATTTTGAAAGGGAAAAGAAATCAAATTCAGTTTTATGCAAAACACATAAGCTGTTATACTCCAGTCTGGTCAAGAACTCCATATCAAACTCCCGAATGAAGAGCTGTAATTCACATTAAAAATTGTAGTATTTCACACATAATTGCAATAATGCTATGTCAGCAATATACAAGAAAGCTATCCTTTTATGAGATCTCAGTAATTTGACCTGAAAAGAAGACTCTGACATCAGTTTTAAATTCATATTTTGTGTTTCTGTCAACAGTCGAATGAATTCCAATGTAGCTATGAAGTCTGAATTCACTTCAGGCTAAGAATAAGCTGTCTGGTGCAGAAACATCAGTTATTTCAATACAACATTAACTTCCCATATTAATTTATTTAATTATGATGATTTATGGTAGATATTACTTTTGTCTCACCTTGATGGCTGCAAAGACATTATTCACTATCAAGCACTGTGCCTTTTATCCAATTTTCTGAGTGTCACTACTGAGAGAAACTATGCAAAACATTTTAATTAATACTGAACACAATCAAAGTGAAGAGAAAAATGTTCATTGTATTGCTTCAGAAAAAAAAAATAGTTATAATAAATGAACTCCTTCGTATTCTCATTTGTGGTATACCAGTGAAAACTAGAGAGGTTATTACAAAAGGATGATTTCCTTTTTTATCATTTAGAAAGTACCTAATTTTAAAGCATTTTAGAATATTCTCTAGGTTTCATGATCCAAGTGTATAACTGATGATTATTTTGTTCTGTAAACTCCATAATTCTAGAAGAAAAGGTGAGGGGAAACTATAAAGGAAAAGCGTGAGAGAAAATACAGAAAGCTAGTCATGCTATGAATTTTCTAATTATGGTACTAATGATGGATTATTCAAATACTGACATTATGACAGAGAGATCTTCTGTCCTTCTTTTTCATAGTTTTCAGTTCCCCTACTACAAATTTTACATAAAGTTTTTGCTGGCACTGTTTGTTTTTGTCAGATTGTTTTATCTAGGCATTTGCTTGCTGGATTTTGCTACTAATTTATCTGACAGCTCTTCCATTTATGACTCTATACCCAGGGAAGAACTTTAGTGTCACATTACCTTTGTGATATGACTTTTTATGTTTATTTCTTTCATCCAAACCTATGCTTCTTACTAAAAAATTGTCCATGCTGCAACTTGAAATGATCCAAATTTATTGTATAAATACCCTGAGAGGAAAAAACTTGAACTAGATGTGGCTGCAGCCAGTAATCAGAAGGTGAGATTTTTCTCCAGAGTGTTAAGTGTTTTCAGTTTTATTCTCTTCACATTCTTAGAGTGGAATTACAAAAAAAATCTTGCTATCTTGCAGCTTCCTCAAAAACCTTTATGGGGAATTTCAAAATCTGCAGATGTAATCATGATTGTTATTGCCATTGACTGCTACACCTATGAGAATATATATCTAATCCTGCTGTAACAGTCCTGCAAATGAATGCAGGTATGTTTTGTTCTTCCCTCTTTTTTTTAACCCAGAGTTAAATGGAGACACTGTTTCAAAAGAATAATTGTAATTCAACTAGATTTCTTAGAATTACATTTAAAATTTTCAGAGAAATCTGAAACTATTCTAGAGAAGGATAGAGGGAAAAAGAAGACCAACTGAAAATACACCATGGATGAACTGATGGACATTGTATATTCAGTTTTTCACTGTTGCTGAACATCTAGTAAACTAACAGGAACTGAGAAATAGACGAAATATTACTCCTATCTATGCCTTCTGCAATTCATCATAGTGGAGATTTTAGACATATGAAACTGGTCTACTTAAAGAAAACTAAAAGAAGCCCTGAGGCTAACTTTAAAGATTAAGCAGTCTTTCCTCCTTCTTCTTTTAAATTACTCATTTCAAGTTTTAAAATACTGAGATGGTGGATGGAGCCTCTTAGTCTAGTAATGACATAAGTCTTCATTCTTCTTTTAAAGAAAACAAATTATCCCTGAATAAATCAAAATAAATTATCTACCTGGTGCCACATCAGTCTCCTACTGCTTCTCTTCTGGACCTCTTTGAAAGTGGTACCAAAATGACATTCCTCAAGGATCTTCATAGTTCCTGTTTGGGAATCATATACTTTCTCTAAAATGCAGTTAGTCTGTCTTTGTTCCAGAGTAAACCACCTCCACATACAGGGGAAATCTGCATATCTGCTCACTTCTTACTCATTATAAATTTTCTCATTTATGTTTTTGTAAGCTTAGGTGCTACAATAAGGACATAAAACGAACAAAAAAACCCTAAAAAATCTTTTTTCCAGTGAGATACTACAAACTCCCTTAGATTTACATTCAATACAGCAAAAATGGTTAGGATAGTAAGGGCACACAACAGAATGTAGAGATAAACAGAGAAGTGGAGCTTGGAGTTATTAATAGAGGAGGATATATCTCTGAATATGGAATGAAGGCTATTGCCTATCTAATGGAAGGAGTAAAAAAAGAGTATTTGCAAAAGAGCAAGGAGATGAAAGGTTTGAATTTGTGATATTCCCCACCACAGAGCTTTCACTGTTATGAAATGTGAGCTACATGTGTAAATAGGCTGTATAACAAGCCCCAAAGAGATAAAGCTGTGATCATGAAACTGTTCTGCTTCTACTGACTTCATCAAACAACTGATTCTCGTAGGAGAACTGGTTTGTACAGCAATTGCAATGCAAAGGGGAAAATACTGCTTTTTGAAGACTATGGGTTTACCAGGTCAATACCTAAAGGGGGCCTACAGAAAGGCAGGACTTTTTAATAGGATATGTGACAGCAGAACTAGGAATAATGGATGTAAATTGGAAGAGGGTAGATTCAGGCTAGATAAAAGAAAGAAACTGCTTATGGTAAGGGTGGTGAAACACTGGAATAGGCTGCCAAGAGAGGTTGCAGATGCCACCTCTCTGGAGGTGTTTAAGGCCAGGCTGGACAAGGCACTGAGCAACCCAGTCTAGTGGGAGGTGTCCCTGCCTGTGGCAGGGGGGTTGGAACTTCAGGATCTTTAAGGTCCCTTCCAAACCAAACTATTCTATGATTCTATGGTTCAGATTTTGGAAATCAAAGGTGGTCACTGATAAACATACAAGAATCATACTGAACTGGTGACAGCAGTTCAGTAGCCAATGCAGGGTTACAAGTATGACATATAAACTTTAATTCCTATATAATTAGATGTTTTAGTCCATGTGCTCTGAAAAATACTCTAGGCTTGATATTAAAGCATAGGCTATACAGAAAAGCAGTCATTTTTATCATAATAATTTATTAAAATTAAAATTTAGGACTAGCCAGTTAAAGGTATGATAATCACATTGATATGATAATCTTTATTCATTGCAAATTGAAACACATCAAGGCTGGTCAACATTGCGGCGTTCCTTTACCTAACTCAAAATTGGAGCACTTATTAAAAATTCTGAACATATGTTGAAGAATGAGCTCAGAAGAAAGGAAAGCAAAAGCAAAACACTCAAATATAAAACAGAAGTATAATCTAGGGGGGAAAAACCTGAGTTAACCAAGTTTAACTTTATGCTGTATTGCTGTATGAATTTTTCAGAGTTAGTGGTGAACATACAAGGCACAAATAGTGGAGAACAACAATGTCGCAATGAGTTTTGGGGAAGTTTATGGTGATGTCTGGTTTTAGGCATTTATTGCAGCAGAAATAAACTCAACTTACACCTTTAGGGTGTCAGTTGCAATACAGTTGGCTGGA
The DNA here is from genome assembly GCA_013400935.1 of Turnix velox. Taxonomy (NCBI): domain Eukaryota; kingdom Metazoa; phylum Chordata; class Aves; order Charadriiformes; family Turnicidae; genus Turnix; species Turnix velox. The sequence continues at coordinate 87,759 of VZTY01029618.1, read as the reverse complement.
ATGTTCCCAGATACTTGATTTAATAAGAACTAGGTAAAGACAAAAACAAAGGGAGAAATGAGAATGACGTTTCAAGACTAGAGGCAGAGAACACAACTGAAACACCATTCAATATTTGTTCAACTGTTATGACAAACGAGATTAAAACTGATACTTTGCTGGCCAGTGATAGCAATATGAGAAAAATGTTTCAGAGAAAAGATTTACTGTAGCAGCCAATAGCTAGAAAAAATAGTCAAGCCTAAATGAGAGGAGGAGAAAAGAGGACACAAATAGCATCATGGTAATTAGTGATGTATATCAGTAATGATTACTAATGTGAGGATTCTCTAAAGAGAGGAGTAAATCGGGTAATCTAGAATAGGGTAATTAAGAGGAACCAGACTGACATTCTTGATCAGCACACACCTCCTGTTTGAGCTGAGGCAAATCAATTTTTGTGTGTCTGTCTAAGCAACTCTCTCTTCCTCCACCCAGAGCACCTCCTCCAGAGACTCCATTAGTGATGATTAAAGGAAAAGGAGACACAACTATCATAGAGGAAGAGAGAGACTGAGGAGCAGTCATACCTGACCTTGACAAGAAAGTGAGGAGTCTCCTTTTCATATTTATAAACATTTCTATGGTAGTAACAAGTGGTACTAAAATGAAAGCTGAACAAATTAAATACTGCCATCTTTTGCTAACACATCCACTGATTAAAATTTTCATCAACAATCCCCCAACAAAAGCCTGGCCAAAAAAAGATCAAAACAATTAAGTGAGTAAAGGAAATCATGTATACATCCAAGATGCTACCATCCATATGGAAAACAAAATCTTTTGTGGACTTGGATTGCCATCTTTTGGTAGAGGTCAATAACGGACATTCCATTAACAAGTAGGAGAGAAGCAAGAGCAACAAGTAAGGGTACTTTTACATTTCCTTTTTAAGGGATAGATCATCCTTAACTTACTCCACTGGTATGTGCAGAGGCGACATCACTGTAATTCAGATATCAGAAAGATATGCTTTCATTCTGAAAATATCAAATTCTTACGCTAGAAATAAAGTTCCCATTAGAAGGTAATAGCAGTATTTGCTTTATACTTATGATGTGTAAAATACTTCTCTTGAGAAATATGTATGAGAAAGCAGGTAAGGAAAACGCAAAGAAAGCACTTCTCGACTGCAAAGATTTGTACATTTCCAAACAATCATTCCAAGATGTATAATGCAAAAGTATCCTAAAAATTCTTAATTTATTACAAGCTATAATCTACCTCCAGTTGGCCTCACTTGAAATTCAACCCTTTCTTATAATACACCATACAACACTATTTGATTCAAAGGATGATGTGTACTTGTATTTCACTATTACCAGTGGAAGCCCATGGGAGACAGTGTAGGTCCTTCCTATGGGCTGCAGTTCATTATGAACTGTTTCAGTATGAGTCCTTCCCATGGAGATCACTCCATTTAGGGTCCCCTATGGGTTCAAAAGTCCTGCCACGAGACTTATTCCAGCATGGCCTCCTGTCCACAGGTTCACACCTTCCTTCAGGTGCATACATCTGCATACATGGGCAACAGGTAGGTATCTAGTTCACTGTGAACTTCGTGGCCTGCAGGGGATTCTCTGCCCCACTGCCTGGACCACCTCCTTTTCCTTGGTGTCTGCAGTTGTTTTTCTCACATATTGTCACTTCTGTCTTCAGCTGCTCTTGTGCAGTGGACTTTTTATCTTTTCTGTTATAGAGGTGCTACCACTGTTGCTGCCTGGCTCATCTTTGGCAAGAAAAGCATCTGTCTTGGAGCTGGTTGGCATTGGCTCTATTGCACATAAGGAAGCTTCTGTCATCTTCTAACAGCAGCCACCTTCGTAACCTTGGTAATCAAATACTCTCTTCTAGCATGTTTATCAGCAAATTCTCCATAACCACAGCAAAATATTTAATGAGAGCTACAGATGAAGTCTAAGTATTTATAGTTCTATTCCCCACAAAATTAAAGAATGCATTAAAAAGCGCATGTTTTTGAGATGCACTTACCTCACAAATGTGTTATGTCCCTCAGAGGAAATAAACCACAATTTAATAATCCAGAACATTTTTTGAGCTCTGTTTTCCATAATTTTTTTAATTAAACCATTTCAAGTTTATAATTTTATGTTTCTGATGAATGAAATAATTACCTAATTCAGTATTCATTCATTGATCATTCTGATACAAAAGTCTCTTATATCATAGAACTTTATTCAATTAATGAGTTAAACAGGTAATATCAGGGGAAGTAACCTGAGTATGTTTTCAGGCAAATACATGATTCTGAATAGCCTGACCACTGAACACAATGATCCAATGGAGACTATATATCTTCCTTCAATGAAAACTTTAACTTGCCAAAACACATAGCAAATGAGAAAACTCCTACTAGATTTCATGCAAGAAAACAGTACCTCAGATTGTCTTTATGACAAAGGAAGGAAAGATGCTACAGTGTGTTTTCACACCTACCATTATAAATCTTGACTGAAGGTGCCCTAACCAGAAATCATGTATTACATCTCCAAAAAAAAAAAAATTTCTATTATGGGTCTCTTAATTACTTGACTTTGAAACCTTGCTAATTTAGATATTCCAACCACGTGAAAGTTCTTCTTGGAAATACTATCCTATGACTAGTGTTTAACATTACAACCTATATGGTAACACAATGTCTTTTTCTAATTTGGGAGTTCATATTAGGCAGCATTTTGCTGTATGAGCAGGTTCAACAACTTCAATGCAGAATACTCTTTCTAAGATAAAGGTGGCTAAACCTGGTTTATTCTTTGTGCAAATAAGAACTTGGACCATAATGTGGTAGCATTTTTATTTTCTGCAGAAAACTAGACTCTCCTGCTGAACCTAGACTATTTTACAGTGCCCTTTTTAGCCTGTCTTTTTTCTGCAAGTAATGTCAAATCAGTCTTAAAGGATTCATTTCCACACTTTCATGTAATGTTTGAAAACACAGAAATTATATTTAAATTCATGTAAATCACTTGTTTATATTCACAGTAGAAACTACCTAAATCTCAGGCACAGTGAGAGAAGAATGTCTCAAAATGGCAAGGGTAGCAAGCTGACCTAATGTCTCATCACTGTCAAAGAAGGTATTTCATGATAAATTAATTAAATCTATAATCTTTGCTTTTATGCATAACAATAGTATTAAATAATGGAAAGCAACTGACCTATTCCCTAGAGAAAGATTTATCATGAGAAGCATAAGATATTTTCTAAGATCATCTTATTGATATGAGGTACTAAACACAATATGTCTGAAAGCCTTTACCTCTCTCCTCTACTTAACTAACTGAATTTAATTATAACGGAAATTAAAAAAAAGCCAAAGAAGAATGGGGTTTTGTGTGTTTTGGGGATTTTTTTGCTTTCATGTTTAACAGCAAAAGAAAAGGAATTAACAGAATACTGCAGATTTCTATGAGTTTGTGTAGGGACTGAATTTGACATGGTATTATTAGAACCATTTGTGACTCAAAAAAACCCCCTTTGGTGTTGAGAGGCTTTCATTTTTTGAAAACTGCTTTATATTGTTGGTCATAAGTTTCCCAAAAGCATATTAGTTTTTAAAGGAACTATTCACATATCTTCCTTTATATCATGCCAGCAGCACATGGAGGACATATATGGAAAGTAAATTTACCTACTGGTCTAAAACAGATACAAGGCAGATTATAAACCACTCCTCAAGAATAATTAAAGCTGGCCAGGGACATAAAGGGTAACAAGAAAAACTTTTACAAATATGGCAATGAAAAGAGGAAGATTAGGGAAAATGTGGGCCCTT
>VZTY01029618.1:627-83054 GCA_013400935.1 Turnix velox | reverse complement strand
TGAAGGAGTTGGGGTTGTTCAGCCTGGAGAAGAGAAGGCTCAGAGGGGACCTCATAGTAACTTATCAGTACCTGAGGGGGTCCTACAGAAAGGCAGGGGAAGGAATTTTTACCATAATATCGGATGGGAGGACTAGAAACAATGGATATAAATTAGAGGGGGATAGATTTAGACTAGACATAAGGAAGAAATTCTTTACAGTGAGGGTGGTGAAATACTGGAACAGGTTGCCCAGGGAGGTTGTGGATGCCCCCTCTCTGGAGGTGTTCAAGACTAGGCTGGACAGGGCACTGAGCAGCCAGGTCTAGTGGGAGATGTCCCTGCCTATGGCAGGGGGGTTGGAACTCTATGATCTTTAAGGTCCCTTCCAACCCAAACTATTCTATGATTCTATGATTCTATGATAATATTGAAAACTCAGTATCCACTTCCCACAGACTATTTTGCAAAGCATCCATAAAGATATAAGAAGACACAAGGAAAATAAGAAAAAATATTCCTTCACTTGTTTGGCTAAAAAGCTTTGAACTAGACACACTAGCAAAACAGCATGCAGAAGTTTCAAGATCTTGTATAGATGTCCCTTTTTCCTACTGAAATACAAACATCGGCCCTCTAGTACTGTTTTTGAACAGACTGTGNATTCTATGATTCTATGATAATATTGAAAACTCAGTATCCACTTCCCACAGACTATTTTGCAAAGCATCCATAAAGATATAAGAAGACACAAGGAAAATAAGAAAAAATATTCCTTCACTTGTTTGGCTAAAAAGCTTTGAACTAGACACACTAGCAAAACAGCATGCAGAAGTTTCAAGATCTTGTATAGATGTCCCTTTTTCCTACTGAAATACAAACATCGGCCCTCTAGTACTGTTTTTGAACAGACTGTGTGCAAATGTGTTAAAGCTGGACTTATTATGAAGTATGTGACATACTTGTCATTTGTTCCTGGGAATATTAGTCTGTTTCCCCATGAATAAATGCATTCCTGTATTTCATATGACATTTACCGAGAAAAGCTCTAAGGCTTAGTTTACGACTTACTTTCCTCCCGTCTCCAGCCCTCAACACATGCTGCAGTCAGGGCCAAATGAACATTCACATGTTAGCATGAGCAAGATTTTCCCCAATTTAATTTACTTGCATGCATAATAAGTTTTGATTTTATTCCAAATTCTGATTTTCCCTGTTCCAGAAAATGGTTTGCACACCATTAATAGGATAGAAAAGTCATAGTGCCTATGACCTAGTGTATATGCTGATTTGTACATTTGGAAAATCAAGAAATCATTTCTCATATGATGAAATAATAAAATAGATTAATCTAGAAACCCTGAGTTCTTAATTTTCTTCACTGAAACATCACATATTGTAACTAGCTTCCTAGACTGGTATTTACATGTGTTGTTCCTGAAAATTAAGTTTCAGTCGTGATCTTTCTTTAGTAAGATCTTACTTCGGTAAATAGAAGCAGTTAATAAATGCTGTTAAAAAATGCTTGATCATTGACCAAGCACAACACAGCCCTAGAATAATATATTGGCAAAATATAGCATTATTGTTTAAGACACAAAAATGTTAATGCTAAGTAGTACTTGACACAGCTTTAATGATCAAAGTGTCAGCCACATGTTTGAAAGGGAGGAAAATTAAAAAGCTGAACTCATTAATTATGTTCATAAAATGACCTGGCATTCCAGTGCAGGATATGAAGCTTGCAAGGAGTTAACATGTTCCTAGAGCTTTGTAGTCTAAATTACTTTTAGAAAGTAATATCCATATTGTACCTTGAAGGAAGGCCTAAGCAGTAAACTTTAATGGCTGCCTGAGTTGGTAATCATTTCATAGAGACAAGACACTGCACAAGAAATTGCTCTATAAATAAGATCCCTTACAGAAGAATTAAAATGAAATTCATATTATTGATGTTCATGGGGAGCTATAAAAAACACAAGACAGCCAGGAAGTGGCACTTGTTTCAAATCACTGTCAGAAGCACCTGAAGGACACCCTCAAAGTCAGTTTGATCAATGATGACAAATACGTTGGTCAAGCTTTCTGTGCAGTTGTAATGCATTTGGAAGCCTTGAGAAAATACATCTGACAAAAATAAGTAGGACAGATATGAGATATCCTCACTGCAAAGCTTTTCCTGCAACCAGAAATATGCCCTACCTTACTGAGCAAAGTCTCTCTAAATTGTCCCCTGTCTTCTCCTCAACTACCTTTATGAGGCTTGGAGTCTTCCCTGTCCTTGTTTCCTTGATGTAAGCTCTCTGAAGAATGATCATCATGTGGCTTGAAGGAAGATCAACAGTCATGCCATCTGAATGAGACTTATGATCCCCACTGCCAAAGCATATACTTGAAAGAGAAATAATTGTGCTGGTTGCACCAAATCTCTGCTCTGGCTGGATGCTAATTTTCTGTGAGCATTTACACAAAGTTGCCGCAGAAAATGTCTCATCAAAGTTTAAAGATTTAACTGGTAAATCTGATGGGGACAATGGCTGTACGTAGGCAGAGGCAGGAGGGAAAGAGATTGAAAAGTGTAACCACCTGTTTGAATGAAGGCTCCTATATATCATAGACAAGGTTGAGATAAAACAGAAATCAGATTGCTGGAATCGAAGTGAGAAGCTTGAAGTATCCAAGCCAGAAAGCAGGAAATGATATATCATTACCTAAACTGAATTGTACTACTGGAGCCCTTCCATAAAAGTCATGATTTTTTCTCTTCTATAATTTAGTCTTTTCCTGAGATACAACAAGCCATGAGCAAAATATTCTGAACCACTGCAGCATATGGCACTTTTTGAGGATGGGTGATTGATATTCTGCAGTTAACAGTGACATAGATGGCACTGTGTGGCAACACTGAATATGCAAATGTGTGAATTTTTTAAAAACAAAACATTTCTGCTTGCTGATTTTCAAAAATGATTTTCAGTCAGTTTCATACCTATGAAAAGAGATAGATTAATGTCACTGGGGCTATCAATCTGTTATTACTGCACATAACAGAAAGAGCTCTGACAACTGCCATAGCTGTGAACTTTAATCACATTCCTTAGGGGTGATAGGATAGGGTCCAAATTGCTGAAATACTTTGATACCTGAATAGTATGTTGAGAAGTTTATTCAGAATACCATACCTGATAAAAGAGACTGCAACAAATTGGTTAGAACGGATTTTTTTGTCTGTTCTTCTATTTGCTAATTATTAGAGAAAATAACAGCTTGACAAAATAGCTCAAAAAATTTGTATGCAAAAACTCTGATGCTGAATTAAGAATCATGTTTTCACTTGATGTTTTCCAATATCCAAAACTGTACTTTAAGGAGATCTATGTGCTCTGTTGTTTTTTGGGCGTTTTGGGTTTTTATTATGGTTTTTTTTTAATAAACTTGGGCATTTCTGGTAAATTAATTTTTTTTAGATTACATTGTATGTTTTTTGAACATTGTAATGACTTATGAAATATGCTATGCGTATTTCTTGATACTGGATTTCTGTGTTCTTTCTTTCTCCTTCAGGTGTTTAATTTGAATTGAGGTCCTTCAGAACTGTAACACTTTCCCTCACAGAGAATAGAAAGCATGGATTTCAGCATCATACATCATTCCTATACTGCAGATCCTGCTCCTGTATTTAGTAGGTACACAGAAGAGCAATGAGTAGCCAACTAAGTGTTTATTCAGTTATAAATTCCCTTGTACAGAATTTTAACATAGCTTTTAAAGTTTTGTTATATCTAGACCTGAAAGAACTCAGTCTTACAATTAAGGCTGTTCACAAAACCATCAATTGCTTTTAATTTTGGCAATATAGTCCCTCAAAACTCTTTCTTAATTCATGCATTTGTAGGATGCCCAACAGACAGCATCCAGCAATAACTTTTCAGATTCTCTTGCCCTATAGCCTGATCATGCATTTTCATATAGACTGCCACCACTGTTTTGCATTGAAGGGTTTCCAATCAATAGCCTGGATTTGAACTGACAGTTGTGATATAAATCGCTCTATAAGCTGAGGCTGATTTTAACAGATACATGTACAAGCAAAGGAAACATGAAACATTTGAGCTCTGCAATTTTATGCACCATTGAAACACAAAGAATTATTATTGACCTTAGGCTTTCTAATGTTGGAATTAAATATGTCATTCTGCAATAACATTTCTCTAACTACTGACACACTGGGAAACAATAGTATTTAAGATTCCAACATATTCAGGGCAAAATTAGTGACTTGAAATACTCAAGCTCAATCATGTCCTGAAAATTCTGCCAAGAGCATTTGATTTCTTGGTAAGAAAACACTGACATGAATGACACAGAGTAGTTTGGATCAAGCATGGAACTTGTCATTGTGCTTCATTACTTTAAGGATAGGTACTACTGTATGAGATTTCCAAAGTTGGTTTATTTTACACATTAGTCACAACCATGCTCTTTTCAATACGACAATTAAATAGACCATTAGTCATTTTATAGGATATTTATTCACCAGCCAAGAGGAAATTTTTATCTTGCTCTGAGGTGAGCTGAGTAATTCCTAACAGATAAAATCAGAAACCTTCTTCAGAGATGGGTGCATATCCAGATGCCTGCCTTCAATTAATTCCAGCAGCAAGGTTTATTACCTTGTCCTTATAGAGTGCTTAAGTACCTACACAGTAAAAGTTCCTTTCAGCTCTGTAGCAAATTAGGTGTTGAACTGCAGAACTTGCCTCTCAGGAAAGGCAGTACAAAAGCTAAGGTCAATTAAGTTTGATTTGGCTTAGCTTACAGATTCACCTTTCGATTGGCTAAAATGACACCAATTCACAAACCCAATTCTGATCTCTTTAAAGTATATTTTGAAAGATGGATGACATCCTTCTAGAGAGGTTAAAAACAGTATTTAAGGTCCTTGAATTCGTATCTTCTTTGGCCAAGGCAAGCCCATGTGTCTCTTTGCAAGGTCACAGCTAGTAGACTGCAGCAACTTTAAGCAAAAAACTCTTTGTGAAATATCCACCTATACAATGTCATGATAATGTCAAACCTGCCTAAGATACCTTCATTCAGACACCTGTGATGTCTGTAGACTCTGTATGATGTCTGTAGATGCCTTTTTACTTCCAGGTCTGAAACAAACACAGAACCCTCGCCAGAAGAACAGTTTCTTAACCTGCTTAGCTACAGACTAAGACATATCATCATCTACAAGACACATTACCTCATTCTGATTCTGAAGTGCTGTCTGTCTGCATTTCTAGCTAGACATTAACTAGTTTAACAAGTAACCAAATCAGATACCACTCCTGGGACTGGTGGTATCTATTAATAAAGCTACACTGGACCAGAAATTCATAAAAAAGGAACACCAGTTCACCTTGAAAGAATATTCTTCAAAAACTATTGTAAACAGCTATGCTGGTAGCCTGTTTTGATACTGACCTCAGGCCTCCAGCAAAGCTAAGATTGCAGGTGATTTGAAACAAAACACTTTGTCAAACAGAATCAATATTCCTGAGAACCTATGATCAGGTTCACTAGTACCCTAGTGTCAGTGGAACTGAGAAGAATAAATCACAACATTAAAGCAAAATTATGAATCTGTGATTTGTACTTGATGCTAATTTGGTAAATTAAGGCCTTTAAACATGTGCATATGATTTATTTGAGTCATTAACCCTAAACTAATATTTCAAAATGCAATCTTAGACATACTTTATTAGAAGGATGTTCAATTTCTGAATTAAGACAGTACTTCACAATAGTGGCAACGTGTAGCTTAACAGTGGCTCATATGCACATTCTGAGAAAATTGGCACACAGTTCTGCTGTTACAGGGGTTAATCCTCAAAATTTCATCAGTCTTACATGAAATTCTGCTTTTGTGCTTCTTCTATATTCCTTGCAGCATTTCATAAATAATTACACTTTATCTGCTCTTGCCTGCTGAGTTTCATTTCTGTTAATATTTTTTCCCTTAGACTATCTAAATCTTTCCCTGTATTTGCTGCTTCTAGTTTATTTCTGTCAGCTGGCATTTAATATTTTTTATGTTCTGTATTCACATGCTGATGAAGAGTTTAAAGAAACTTAAAAAAACACATTTAAGGACACTAAACATTAATGCTTTGTTGTTATGTATTAAAGGGTAACATTTGAGAACAGGACCTGTAATCAATATTATGAGAGTGGTCTACTAAATGGATTGTGATGTTTTAACAATGATGCCTGTACTGAAATCCTTTAGTAAAAAGTCATAAAATCATAGAATGGTTTAGCTTGCAAGGGCCCTAAAGACTATCTAGTTACAACCCCCATGCTGGATGGACATGTCCCATCCAGCCTTGTCTTGAACACCTCCATAGAAGTGGTATCCATAACTTCTCTGGACAGCCTGTTCTAATGCCTCACCGCTCTTGTAGTTGAAAACTTACTCCTTATAATGACTCTATCCACTTCCAGTTTAAAAATATTGTCCCGTATTCTACCACTACATGCCCCCCTCAAAAGTCCTTCTCTAGCATTCTAGTAGGGTCCTTTCAGATATTGGAATGTTGCTATGAAGCCTCAACTCTGACAGCCCCTGTCTTCATGGGAGAAGTGCTCCATACCCCTGACCATCCTCATGGCCCTCCTCATGGCCCTCCTCTGAACCCTCTCCAAAAGGTCCACTTCCTTCTTTATTTTCATCAGTGCACTGATTAAACCATTGTTGAATCTATCCATTTCTGCTTTTTCTACAGACAAGTCAGATGGAGAGGCAGTTTTCCTGAACTCTAGTGATGGTCACCAAGGAATGGTATGCAGAGAGGCTGTTGCTTATACTTATTGCTGTAACAATCACAACCAGCTACCTTCATTATTTGCCCCATTAGAGGGTTGGAAGCAGAAAAGTATGTTGGAATGATACCTGTAGGAAGGTGTAGATAGGATAGTGACCCAAAACTGATCAGCAGAGTATTTCATCCCATCTACAGCATGCTCAGTATAAAAGCTAAGGATGAAACAGTCAATTTTGGTTTTGTCAATGGCAGCATCTGAGGAGGATTCTGTCTGTTTTAATTCCAATCCAAGCATTCCTAACTACAGATCCAGAATCCAACTTCTGTCTGTTGCTGAATCCAGCCTGGATCTTTCTCTGTGTTCTGCTGCTGACACAATCATCACCCTAGGAGCCTGATACAGTTTAGTTTTTTTTTTTTTAAAAAAATTGTTGTTTCATTATTTATTAAAATTTTCACTAAAGTAGTTTAGTTCTTTTTCTAAAGTCATAAATCTCTTTATCTCTTTTTCTCCTCTCCTCAGAGAGAGGGGAGGGGAGGGACCATCTGTCATTGAAGTTGGTCAATATGGCCAAAACCATGACACCATGTTGTGGAATGACCGTTAGTTTCAGCTTCATCCCTTGGATACTATCAGGGTAACATTACAACAAGCAGTACTTCATTCTTGGGCTAGTCTTTTTAATTATATCAGCTGATTATAGATGTGAGCAAAAATGGCAGAACTGATGACAAATGGATTTTCCAATATGATTCATTAAAAAGTAGTTAATTTTAATATCTTGCTAAGGATGTCAAACAGGTGAAAATGCATAAGATAGGCAAATCAAAACTGATAATAAAAGCTGCTGAAGAAATAAGAGTAAGATAAAAGTTGACATGAAAGGTTAGTTTAAGCAGTGAGACTGCTTTAAGACCATTGGTCTTAAATAATGAGAGAAGACCACTGTGCTGAGATAATTAATACCTGGGTTGTAACTTCCTACAGTTTATGCAGATGTGTGAAAATTGCCTTTTGGTAACTTGGATACCAGTGAAAATGTCTCGATATATCAGCTCAGGATGGGCCACAAAGTCATTGAGGCAAATCACTAAAAAGCTATAGTGATACCAAGTGTATGCAACTTCACTGGACAGCACTAGAGAGACTGGATTACTTTCCTAACTATACATATTAATTATAAAACCTGGATCTTCTTGAATTCAGTAGCAAAACTCCTACACATTTCACTGAAACCAGAACTTTTGGAAACTACCAGTTCCAGAAGTCCTACTGCACTTTCTAAAATTAATTTTACTGCCTCTCTTTCCCCTTTTCTATAGCATCACCATCTAAGTATTGCTGTGTGGTACAGAATGAATGTCAAGTGCTCCCCATTTATAAGGGATATAGATTTGAAGTGCTAATATGCCAGCTATTGACATTTCTAAAGAATACTGCTGATTGGTATTGCAGCAGCCCAGAAGCATCTTTTAAACACTAGAGGAAAGGGGATACATCAACAATTGCAGTACTCAAGCATAAAATTTTGACAGTATGGGACAACAGAGATTATTTCTCCTTCAAGTCACAAAAAAAAAGATCTGAACCTAAGGGTATGTGTGACCTCAAGAGTTACTCTGTCTTGGATTTTAATTTCTCTCATTCTTTGTCCTTCTTTCTACCTGCAGGCAAACATCATCAGCATCTTACTCCAATTATGTTGAACTCTGAGTTCTTTGTATTTGTTAATCTATCAATATTTTTCATAAATATTCTCCAAATAACCATTTTGTCAGTCTTGTCCTTAAAGGCAAACAAAATCCAAACAAATCACCAAATCACATCAGTAGAGCTAGGGATAATAAGAAAGGGAATGAAGATGACTGCAGCTGATTTATTCTTGCTGCTAGACTGAGCAGGCTGCTTCATTACTTCTCACCTCCTAACCGTAGGACACATCTCTGAGAACTGCAGATAAGATTATTGCAATAATTTCTTCCTAATCCTGTTTCCTTTATCCCTGTGATGAACTGCCTGGATGCAACACCTGCCATCACAGACAAGCAGGTCATATAATCCCTTTCATAAACTTATCAAGTATCATTTTAAAAGTATTTAGGCTTCTTGATCCTACTATTGCTATTCTGCTCAACAGCTCTTTTTTACTAAAAATCGTCTTTTATTTCTCATTCTTATTTAATTCAAAGATAGTTTTTACACATTTGAACCTAAGGGTATGTGTGACCCCTCAAGAGTTACTGTTTCTTGTCTTTTAATTTCTCACATATTTTTCCTCATTCGCATACAGGCAAATAAGGTGAAACCACAGAATCATGAGAACAGTCAGAACCATCCTGTTAGAATGGTGTTTAAAGCCTGCTCCTTGATGGTCTGCAGGGTCACGTGTCTGGTCTGTTTTTGGGGTACTAGGCTTATGCAGATCAGTGTGTCTCACATTGATTTTTCAAGTGTGATCTTCAGAAGCATGTCTGTGACAAGAATTACACAGGTTATAGATTAAATCAGCTTAGTGGCTTCTGAAGTGGAACTATTTCTTTTTGTTCTATAGGAACGAGCTTTTTACTTTCCTGACTCATATCTTTTTAATGGTATTTTTCATATAACCATCCTATGGTCAATTAATACATCCAATTCCTGCTCTTTACATTAACAGAGGATACGTATCTTTTAACAGAAACATTTTTCCTGTATTAAGTACATCAATCTGCATTTCTACAATTGAATTTAATCTCCTTTTATTACTTCACCACTCTGAGTTGACACATTCAGTAAAACCTGTTGCAATATTGCTTTATTGTTTCTCTCCTTTATAAGCTTTTCCGATCCCTCTCTTCTTTAAAAATAACTTCTTATCTGTCATCGTGTTGAATACTTCCTGGCAGCTCTAACAGATGTCTCTGAAACAGTCCATCTCTAAGAAAACTGTAATGTCAATCTAATACTGTTTTGCTACCATGTGTCACACACATGACAAGGCTTTTTCATTTGATTAAGTTCCTTTAATAATTATTTCCTTTAAGATTTATTCTAATTGCGTTGCCAAGGTCATTCTGAAAATCATGTAGCTGCCTTAGTAATTTCCTTTCCTTTCAACCAACAGAATATCAATATATCTTTTTTTTTCTTAAAGTCTGTATTTGTTCCACATGATTTAAGTCACTATGCCCTAAAAGATAACACAATATAATAATTTAGTTTGGAAAAAAACTCTACTATAATCATCTGGCCTGTAGAACAACATCACCAAGTCCATCCTGAAACCATGTCCCTAGGAACCACCTCTACATGTCCTTTAAATACCTCCTGGGATGATGACTCAACCACTTCCCTGGGCAGCCTGTTCCAATGCTTGAGAACCCTTTCAGTGAAGAAATTTTCACCAATATTCATCCTAAATGTCCCGTGGCACAACTTGAGGCCATTTCCACCTGCCCTATTTGCTATTGGGCAAAAGAGACCAATGCCTGCCTCTTTCCAGATAGTTGCAGAGAGTGATGTGGTCTCCCCTCCGCCTCCTTTTCTTCAGAATAAACAACCTCAGTTCCCTCAGCTGCTCCTCGTAAGACTTGTTCTGCAGACCTCTTGCTAGATTTGTTGCCTGTCTCTGGACCCACTTCAGCACCTTGGTATCTTTCTTGTAGTGAGCGGTCCAAAACAGAACTTAGTGTTTGAGGTGGGGCCTTACCAGCGCCAAGTCCAGGAGATGATGACTTCTCTAGTCCTGGTGAACACATTGTTTCTGATACAGGCCAGGATGCTACTGGCCTTCTTGCCACCTGGGCAAACTACTGACTCATGTTCAGCCAGCTGGAGACCAAAATCCTCAGGTTCTTTTCCACTAGGCAGTTATCCACTCACACTTCTGCAAGCCTGTACAATTACTTGGGATTGTTGTGACTCAGGTGCAGGACCTGGCATTTGACCTTTTTGTATGTCACAACAATCCAGACTCTCCAGATACCCTCTGCAGAGCCTTTCTACCCTCAAGTAGATCAACAGGAGATGGGGGAAGAAAGGGGTATGTGGAACCTGCCTAGAGGCAAACTGGGGGGAAAGAATGAATGACTTGAGCGTCCACCCAGAGGGTGGTGAGGCACTGGAACAGGTTTCCCAGAGAGGTGATGGTGGCCTCATCTCTGGAGACATCTAGGGCCAGGATTACTGAGGCTCTGAGCAGCCTAATCTAGCGCAGGATGCCCCTGCCTATGGCAGGGGGCTTGGAACTAGATGATCTTTATGGTCCCTTCCAACTCAAACCATTCCATGATTCCAACACTCCCACCTGACGTGCGTTTGTCTGCAAATTACCAAGGGTGTCATCTTGGTCTCCTCTAGATCACTGATATTGAATAGAGCTGGCCCCTCTACTGAGCCCTCAGGAATCACCACTTGTGACCAGCTGCCACCTAGATTTAATGGCATTTGCCACAATTACTTGGATTTGGCTATCCAGGTGATTTTAACCCAGCAAAAACTATGCCTGTCCAAGCCATGAGTAGCTGGGGTCTCCAAAAAAATGCTATGACAAATGCTGTCAAAGGATTTACTAAGTCCAGGTAAACAACATCCACAGCCTTTCCCACTAAGTCTACGAAGGATATCAGATTAATCAAGCAGGACCTCCCCTTCATAAACCCATCCTGACTGGGCCTGATCACTTGGTTATTCTGTACATGCTAGATGATGGCACTCAAGACCATGTGTTCCATAACCTTCCAGACTGACAGGTCAGACCTAGGTCAGACTGACAGGACTCTTTTTCTTCCTGGAGTTCCAAAAAAAGTTCTCTGTTCAGCCAAATCAGTTTTCTTCCCTGACAACATGTCTTTTGGCACATGAGGACAGCCTGCTACTGCATCTTTTAAGATTTCATTCTTGAAGAATGTCTAGAATGTCTAGAATTTTCAGACTCCTTTGTCCTTCAGAACTGTCTCCTGAGAGACCTGGTCCTGTTTCAAGTAAAACAGTACCAATTTTAATTTTCAGTTAAGACTCTAACTCTCTGAAGCATATTTTTAAGACAGTTGTCCACTTCCAGAGCAGTAAGACGTGACTAATTTCATCTATGAAAACTCTGAGGTCATAAACACTCTCTCAAGTAGAACTTATGCAATGCATTAAGAAGAATAAATTCAAAAATTATTTCTGTATTAACATCTAGCAGTAGTTTTACAGCTACAGCTGTTATTTGCTCACACACTTTCAATCTATCCTCAGGAATTTTTAGTATGGACTTCCTAAAGAAAATTATACAGAATTTCATAAATCAACGGAATTTATCCGAGGACACAGTAACTTCTTTGATGTAATTTAGATAGCAATGGATTTCTTTTTTATAATAGATAAATCATGTTTTAAGTTGGAACTAACAGGATCAAAACCAGAATGGCTTGATAAAGTTATGCTTACATAATTACCCTAACAATCCAATGAGTAGCTACAGTATCAGTGTCCCTCAGGGATCTGGTTGGCTCTTCAGACACCTGGCATCATTTCATACCAGAAATATAACACAGACACACACAATTTTCAAAACAGATGTTATCAGCATTGCATAATTTAATTTTTAATACCAACAATCTAACCTCCCAACTGGGTTTGTATAACTCCGCTCACAGTTTGCATTCCCAGGTCCAGCCTCATGATCTTCCTGCTCCTGACAGGTCCATTTCTGCCACTGCAGGCCTGGCAAATCAGCTCACCTCCTGAAGTAATGAAGATGAGCCTTGCCAATCTTGACCAAGTTTCTGGTTTCAAATTATTGAAGACTAACTGCTTCTTGCTTCTACATGCTTCTACTTGACCCTAAGTCAAGTATTGTCCATCCCCTAACTACCTTACTGAGAATGAACATTGTGTCCTACCTTGTATAAACTCAACAAACTAGTAAACAGTTGTGGGATTCTTTTGACTGAGTAATTTATGAGGAACTGGATTTCTAGCTCTTAGAGGCCTAATAAAAAGTTATTATAAAATGTTTAACTGTATATTTAATGTATACAGAATTCTGTGTGCTTTATTACATACACGCTAGTTTCTCCAGCAGTCAAATCACTATAATGCTCAAAATCTCAATGACCATCTTTCAGCATTTCATAAGTCTTTTTTTTATTAAGAACACTTAACTGTTTATAATTATTATATTTATTCACCATTTTTATTTTCTCCTAAAGTCTTTTATTTCACAGACATGAACTAAAAAAAGAAACAGCTTCAAGTGGACAGTAACTTAATTTTTCTGCACACTGTAATTGTTAGAATAGTCTCTGTGTATTCAAACCATTCCCTTTTGAGGAAGATATTAAAACGAAATCACTCCTTTAAACATAAAACCCGTGTAACATAGCATGTGCATTAATAAAAAAGTAAATACAGGACAGTACAGTAGCTTTCCTTTTCCCTCATATGATCAATTTAAATAGCATATTTCTGAAACCTTCCATCTTCAATAAAGTTGATTACAGCTTCATCTACTTACAGAAATAAACTTTGCACTGTGCTAAAACATAAGTATTTTCTGAGCCAGAGTAAGCTATATAAGTGTACCCATTCAAAATTTTTGTGTTCTATCAACTTGAAACCATAGCTCTCAGTTTAGATAAACCTAAAACTGGGCCTTATCCACCTCTGATGTTTTGAGCACTTATTTACATATATAATTTTGTGATCAAACTCCTTGGTTAACTTTATTGTAAATACTGCTAGATCACATAGAATAATTTTGCATAGATGTAATAGTGTATAGGCTCTGTATAAAATATTTGTTTATAATACTGTAGTTCTATGTTCTAGATCTTTTACATTCAAAGCAGTGGCCATAGTGATACTCAGGCTGAAAAATGGATGCATTAAATATATTATAATAAACTAGACTACTGGCCTGCAAGTTGGTGTGAATAGTGGATGGTACATAGAATCATAGAATCATAGAATAGTTTGGGTTGGAAGGGACCTTAAATATCATCGAGTTCCAACCCCCCTGCCATAGGCAGGGACACCTCCCACTAGACCAGGCTGCCCAGTGCCCTGTCCAGCCTAGTCTTGAACACCTCCAGAGAGGGGGCATCCACAACCTCCCTGGGCAACCTGTTCCAGTGTTTCACCACCCTCACTGTAAAGAATTTCTTTCTTATGTCTAGCCTAAATCTATCCCCCTCTAATTTATATCCATTGTTTCTACATGGTAGTAATGTTCCTGAAATGCAAAGGGAAAACAGGAAAGAAATACACTGAAACTTGCTTTCTCCCTCTCCAGTGCAGAAAAATGGTTTCAAAAACCAACAGAAGCTTCCTCCTCTTTTTTCAAGGAGATACAGATAAGCCCCTTAATTTTCCCATGAAGTGTTCAGTAAGGGTCATTATCAGAGCTTGTATGGAGCACGTGAAACATTTCAGAATCATTCACTCTGAAGAACACTTTATAAAAGCATATTGTTATTTTTTGAGATGTTTAAAAGTTTCCTTCTTCTCAGTCTTTGCAGCTGCATTTGCAAAGTGAACAAAAGGAATTTCAAAGGTATTGAGAAAATGCAAGCTCTCTCATTCCACTTGTAAGATCAGTAACAGCTTGACTATAGAGTGCAAGAAAAATTAATGTTCTGAGTGACACTTTCCACATGCAGTACCAATTGAGAACTAATAATTTCAGTGTCAGGAAATATGCATGCATTTAGAGACACAGGAATTTTTAGTGGATTAAATTAGACATACACATAAATTTTAGAAGGAGCAGGCCTTTATATTTGAGGATTGAAAACTGTAATGAATTGTTCAGGAAATATAATATAACTTAAGTCTTATGATAGGTTTTGCTGTTGAGTTAGAAAACAGATGTACACTTTCACCAAAATGTATTTGTCTTTGCATCAACTTGGAAAGTCCATAATTATCTCATTGACTTGAGCACTCACTACTAGAATGGGAAATGAAAGTACTTTTATTTCAATTTGTATTTTGCAGGAAATTATAAACTTCTGTAATAATTTATATGTTACTAAATAGCAGGTGCCAAGAGGATGGGATCAGCTTTCAATTCTTTCTTTTATATTCTTTCATAAAATTATTTTATTATTGTATAAGCAAACAAAAAGTTTCAATGATTCATGGTGCTTTACGTGCTTTGATCAACATGTATGAATAATAATTTTAGTTATATAGGTGAAGACAAAAGCCTTTAGTGAAATAATGTAACCTATCCAACTCATTAAAATGGCAAATCAATGTCTAGGGTGAAACAACTGCAGACTGGACTTACATAAGTTTTTTCTAAGAATTTTTTTCTGTAGATTTTATCATGTAACTGCATAAATCATTGGTTGTGGGATAGAGAGCTGTAATTGATGCATAGGAAAATAGTTTTAATCTGTTTACCAATATTAACTATTTTATTGACATCTGACAAGCATATGGTTTCTATCATTTTTAGTATATAGCAAGAATTTTAAATAGAGCAGACTATATTAATAAAATATGGATTTTTGCATTATTAATGCAATTGCATAATTTTAATTTTTAATCACTGGTGAAAAACATTTCATCAGAATAAAAATTCATTATTTTTTCAAGTATTCTAAACATTTTTGGATATTTTTAAGTTTTAATTTCAAAGGTAATTTTTTTAAAGATGAAACATACTGTAGCAACCTGCAAACTAATACACTTTCACTGCATTACTGAAAATCAACCTCACTGCACTTCAGATGAAACAGATACATAGACCAGGGTTTTTCCCAAAAGGTAGAGGTTCACCGGTGTAATTTCTGAATAGTTAATATGGTTTTTCATCATAGTGAAATCTGGGACATGCCAGTTTTTTAAAAGCTTTGGTACAAAGATAATAAAGTACCTGTCGGGGGCTCTTGCAAGGGACAACTCCTTTCTGTACATTATGATTAAGTTTCAATGCTATGCATGGTAGAGAACTTATTTTATTTTTGCCACAATGATCATTGCTGTAACAGGGAAAGCAGAATTTCTAGTGTGATTTCTACCCATTAGGTGCAGAGGCTGCTCAGGAAGCCTATCCATCAGCAGTCAAGACTTTTTGATCTTCCACCTCAGCCATCAACAAACTCTGAATAAGAGGTAACAAACCCCCAGAGGCTACTATAAGGAATAGAAAGACTTAATAACATCTCTGTGGGCTCATCAAACCACGGGTGTGTGAGGAGTGATTTAGAGGCGATGTATTTACAGAAAACAGAAAATATCTGAGGGAAAGCCCAAACTATCAGCTTCCCAGAAGCCGGTGAGCCAGTAAGTATTAGTTAGACCTTTGTGGGAAGGGACCTACACTTATCTCCAGACCAGCAATTTGAAATACTTGTTTTGGTGTACTTTATCACATTTATGGTGCTTTCAGTAACATTATCTTGTTTATGATCCCTCACGTGACAAGATGGGGAGTAGCAGGGGAAGATGAGGCCTCGGCAACCTAATTTAGCATGCTTGGAGTGCAAGAAAACAACATAAAATTTCTATACTAAAAATTACGATTATTATTTCTGCATTCGCAGATGCAGTTTTGGATGCAGCTACCTGGGTGGATTTATTTTGTGCAGATTTTGTATTTTTCTCTTATGCTTTGAACTGGGATGCATGTAGGTGAATTGCATATGAAACACGTTTATGAACAGGTTGCCCAGAGAGGTTGCTGATGCCCCCTCCCTGGAGGTGTGTAAAGCCGGGTTGGATGAGCAACTTCGTCTAGTGGGATGGCAGGGGTGTTGGAACTCGATGATCTTTAAGGTCTCTTCCAACCCAAACCATTCTGTGATACTATGAATACGCTAATTTTCTTAGTGCACGGGGAGCTGCCGGGCAGGCCCTGTGGTCAGGGGCCGGTGCCGCCTCGTGCCAGACACAACCGGTTCCAACCGGCTCCAACGGCCCCAGCGCAGGGCACAGCGGAGCCCCTCAGTCACGAACGGGCGGGGAAAGGCTGCGTCAGAAAGGACAAAATGTTGCCCGGCAGCCGGGGCTGAGGGACAGAGGGTGAGAAACAGCCGTGCGAGCTCCAGGGCAGAGTGGGAAGAGGCAGCGAGGGCTCCAGGCGCTCTTGCAGGAACGCCTCTGGAGAGGCCACAGTAGGGAAGACGCTTCCCTTCAGACTCCGGAGAGTATCCCTTAGTTTTACCCCCAAAGGAGTGCAGCTCACAGAAAGCCTCAGGCTGGAGAAGGGAAACTGGATGAAGAAGCAGGAGCAGCACAGAGGAGCTGTCATGGAATCGACCGCAGCCTACCTTCGGCGCTTCTGCTTGCTAAGGTACAGGAGTCAAGAATGGCAGAGTGAATGTGAACTTGGGAAAAGGGGTGGGGGAGAAGGTGGTTTAATTTAAGTAAGGGATGTAAGTTCTTCCCAACTCGGGTCATTTTTGCCCATGATGGTAATTGGTAAATGATGTCTCTGCCTTTATTTTGGCTCACAAGCTTTTTAATCTTGTTTGAGGAGGTAAAGTGAGAGAGTGTCTGGGTGGGTCGCTGGCAAACAGCCAAGGTCAGCCCACCACAATCAGGCTCCAGTTTATCAGCAAACATTTGCACTGTGAAAATATAATGTATTAAATAAATTACTAGTACACGTTGACTTCTGTTCACAGCCTGCCTAAAGTCGTTTTAGAACTAACACCTGGATTCAGCTGCTTTTTTAATTATTTTTTTTTAATATCTTGGCTTGCTGGTTAATAGTTACGCCTGTGTGTATTACCCATAAAGTGTAGCCATTTCTTTCTCTAGAAAATATCTAACAATTTATTTAGTCAGATTTTATCTTAACTGTTTTGAGGTATGTTTAGTGTAATACTGGAATAAAATAAGTTACTATGGTGAATATTAACCAGTCAAAGTACTGAAGGTCATTGTGTTTTGTTGAAGATCAAACATGATAATGACATGGAAATGGAAAAAAATCGTTAACATCTGTTCTTACAGTCTGTTTTGCAGCCCATCTTTTCTTATTCATTCTTTAAAACTTCTACGCTCTTGGAAGGTGTCCCTTTCCATGTTATTTTTTAGAAAGAGACATAGCGAACAGATGAACATTTTCTGTAGCCTTGGGAAAAGACACAATCATGGAGTTAGATGTCTTCAGTCTAAAGCAAGAGTCCCATTTGATGTAGTCTTCAGGCAGGCTGGTTTCCGTAATGCATTTTCAAAAACAGTTACAATGAGTTACTGAAACCTCCAAAACAAACAAAGCCTCCGCAACACAACAAAAAACTCTAAAACAAACAACCCAACAATACAGAAACACTAATGGAAAGCATTCTGCAACTGTCTGAATGCTATAAACAGAGAATATTTGCTCTCCACTTTTTCACTGCTCTGACCTGATTGGAAAAACATAATTTTTCAATCCTGCCTGAGACCACCGGACCTATACTAGTGCAGAAATGCAGCGAGCGATAGTTCCTGTTGAATTGAATTTGACATTTTTACACTATACAGGACGGTCTCTTAATATTTTCACGGCACGGCAGTGGGGTTTTGTGTTGTTTTGTTGGTTTTTTTGGTTGTTATTTTTAATTTGAAGCCTTGTTGTAATATGCTAATGCTGGAGCATAATGACAAATGATGCCTGCAGCATCTGTTTTCCCCAGCAGTCGTTCTGAGCTATGGAGCTTAGTCTGACACAGTTCAGCATAGTGTCCTGACTCCACACCTTGGAGCAGCAGAACGTAGTATATGCTTGACAATCAGCATCTGCTCAAGTCACGCTGATTTAAATTTAGAAGATTACCATATGAAAGCTATAGCAAGGACACAATCCCAACAAAAATGTTGGGTTTGCCTGTGTCTTTGAGTACATTTCATGCAGGAGTCTGTGACATCTTGGCTGTGCTGACACCCAAGCTAGCTGGATTAAAACTAAAATGGCTTTACCTGTAGAAGGTAAAAGCATATCTCTGTTTAGCCTTGTCTAAAGGAACAAACATGTGCTTTACTGAGTAGGGACTGATAAAAAAAGGAACTTCAGAATTTAGAATGGACCAAATGTACAGGCTTCTCCAGGAGACTCAAAAGCAGGTGATTACTTGATTTTTACATTCAAACCTTTTCTAATTTCCACAACCATGTTTTTGCCACCATTGGTTGGTTTTGCTAGAAAGGTGGTGAATGGAAGTTACACAACATGAGTATTGCAAGTGGACTGTACCAAGCCAATGGGTGCTGCTATTGCCTACAGGGCCACAAGCTACTGTAACTCCTATCCATCCTTTATTCTCTCAGTTCTGTCACTGTTTTAGCTTGTACACATCTGTGTATAGAAAACTCTCTGGGTAAGGTTATTCTGCAAGTATCTAGAATCATAGAATCCTAAAATGTGTTGAATTGGAAGGGACCTTTAAAGGTCATGTAGTCCTACTCCCCTAAGGTAAGCAAAGACATCCTGTACTAGATGAGGTTGCTCAGAGCCTCATCAGACCTGGCCTTGAATGTTTCAGTGGGTGGGGTCTCCACCGCTTCTCTGTTCAGCCTTTCTTATCACCTTCACAAGAAGGAACTTCTTCCTTACGTCTAGTCTAAACTGACCTTCTCTAGTTTATAACCATTGCTCCTTGTCGGATCACATGCTCTGACAAACTCCCTCTCCAGCTTTCCTGTAGGAAAGGTACCCTTCAGATACTGGTAGGCCACTATAAGGTCTTTCTGGAGTCTTCTCCAGGCTGAACAGCCCCAGTACTCTTGGCCTGTCCTCATAGGACATGTGCCTCAGCCCCTTGAGCATCCTCATGGCCTTCCTCTCGACCCTCTCCAACAGTTCCAGATCCTTGTGCTGAGGGCACCTGAGCTGGACACAGTACTCCAGGTAGGGTCTTATGAGAGCAGAGCACAGTGGCAGAATCATCTCTTTCAACCTGTTGGCCATGACACTTCAGTGCAACCCAGGATACAATTAGTCTTCAGGGCTGTTGGTTGATGTTCAGATTTATTTTTTTCTGATGGCTCTCAGGAAAGTGTGACCTGAGAATGAATACCATTGTAATATAATGTACAATGTTAATTCTAGGAGAAGTGCAGGCATCATTAAAAACACAATATTCAGCTGCTGAGGCACGTTATGTCTCGAAACCCCAGCCTCTGTTGACAAGCTTATGCTACTTCGTACTAGAGATTCAGAACATGGCACTCTAAGGATTTCGCTTTGTCTGTCACTGACTATGACAGGTTCCTCCAGTCCTAACAGTATTTGTGACAGATTTTATGTCTGTAATCGTCCTTTTTACGTCCTTGACTCCCAGTCAACACCAGAAAGCCTAGCCTTGGCTGCCAGCATTGGAATCTAACCAGAACTGCACATAACTTATTATAAAAGGAGCATTGTTTGGTTGCAATGTAATGATTTGCAAAACTACATCAAAGATTTACATGTGGCTTTTTGCAATATTTTAAAAAAATTGAAATTTTGTCAGAAACTTAACATACATCATAAAATATTAAATTAAAATGTTACAAGAGAGAGGAAGAAAGAAGGAAGCTATCTGGGATAGAAAACTTAAAAAGAAACATTCTTAATTAACATTGCCCCACAGCATCACAGAACCAAAAGAATACTCTTCATGGTATGAGAAAGTGTATTTGGCTACTCTATAAATGATTTCAAAACTTTTTTTTTTCATGTGTTCAGTAGTAAGAATGTAGCTGTTACTCTGTCTCGGCCCAATATTGGACTCTCATGCACTGGAATAAGATTCTCCAGAATGGTATGAGAAACATTGTTATGAATGTGTAATCTGCTTATGGTACAAGTTATATTTTGCTACTCTACTCTGCTCTGGTGAGACCCCAACTAGAGTACTGTGTCTAGTTCTGGAGCTCCCAACATAAGAAGGACATTGAGCTGTTGGAGCAGGTCCAGAAGAGGGCCATGAAGATGGTAAGAGGGCTGGAGCAGCTCCATAATGAGGACAGGCTGAAGGAGTTGGAGTTGTTCAGCCTGGAGAAGAGAACGCTCATGGGGGACCTCATAGTAGCTTATCAGTACCTGAAGGGGGCCTAGAAAAAGGCTGGGGTAGGGGTTTTTAATAGGGTAAAGGATGGCAGGCTGGATGAGGCATTGAGCAACCTGGTCTAATGGGAGGTGTCCCTGCCCATGGCAGGGGAGTTGGAACTAGAACATCTTTAANAATGGACCAAATGTACAGGCTTCTCCAGGAGACTCAAAAGCAGGTGATTACTTGATTTTTACATTCAAACCTTTTCTAATTTCCACAACCATGTTTTTGCCACCATTGGTTGGTTTTGCTAGAAAGGTGGTGAATGGAAGTTACACAACATGAGTATTGCAAGTGGACTGTACCAAGCCAATGGGTGCTGCTATTGCCTACAGGGCCACAAGCTACTGTAACTCCTATCCATCCTTTATTCTCTCAGTTCTGTCACTGTTTTAGCTTGTACACATCTGTGTATAGAAAACTCTCTGGGTAAGGTTATTCTGCAAGTATCTAGAATCATAGAATCCTAAAATGTGTTGAATTGGAAGGGACCTTTAAAGGTCATGTAGTCCTACTCCCCTAAGGTAAGCAAAGACATCCTGTACTAGATGAGGTTGCTCAGAGCCTCATCAGACCTGGCCTTGAATGTTTCAGTGGGTGGGGTCTCCACCGCTTCTCTGTTCAGCCTTTCTTATCACCTTCACAAGAAGGAACTTCTTCCTTACGTCTAGTCTAAACTGACCTTCTCTAGTTTATAACCATTGCTCCTTGTCGGATCACATGCTCTGACAAACTCCCTCTCCAGCTTTCCTGTAGGAAAGGTACCCTTCAGATACTGGTAGGCCACTATAAGGTCTTTCTGGAGTCTTCTCCAGGCTGAACAGCCCCAGTACTCTTGGCCTGTCCTCATAGGACATGTGCCTCAGCCCCTTGAGCATCCTCATGGCCTTCCTCTCGACCCTCTCCAACAGTTCCAGATCCTTGTGCTGAGGGCACCTGAGCTGGACACAGTACTCCAGGTAGGGTCTTATGAGAGCAGAGCACAGTGGCAGAATCATCTCTTTCAACCTGTTGGCCATGACACTTCAGTGCAACCCAGGATACAATTAGTCTTCAGGGCTGTTGGTTGATGTTCAGATTTATTTTTTTCTGATGGCTCTCAGGAAAGTGTGACCTGAGAATGAATACCATTGTAATATAATGTACAATGTTAATTCTAGGAGAAGTGCAGGCATCATTAAAAACACAATATTCAGCTGCTGAGGCACGTTATGTCTCGAAACCCCAGCCTCTGTTGACAAGCTTATGCTACTTCGTACTAGAGATTCAGAACATGGCACTCTAAGGATTTCGCTTTGTCTGTCACTGACTATGACAGGTTCCTCCAGTCCTAACAGTATTTGTGACAGATTTTATGTCTGTAATCGTCCTTTTTACGTCCTTGACTCCCAGTCAACACCAGAAAGCCTAGCCTTGGCTGCCAGCATTGGAATCTAACCAGAACTGCACATAACTTATTATAAAAGGAGCATTGTTTGGTTGCAATGTAATGATTTGCAAAACTACATCAAAGATTTACATGTGGCTTTTTGCAATATTTTAAAAAAATTGAAATTTTGTCAGAAACTTAACATACATCATAAAATATTAAATTAAAATGTTACAAGAGAGAGGAAGAAAGAAGGAAGCTATCTGGGATAGAAAACTTAAAAAGAAACATTCTTAATTAACATTGCCCCACAGCATCACAGAACCAAAAGAATACTCTTCATGGTATGAGAAAGTGTATTTGGCTACTCTATAAATGATTTCAAAACTTTTTTTTTTCATGTGTTCAGTAGTAAGAATGTAGCTGTTACTCTGTCTCGGCCCAATATTGGACTCTCATGCACTGGAATAAGATTCTCCAGAATGGTATGAGAAACATTGTTATGAATGTGTAATCTGCTTATGGTACAAGTTATATTTTGCTACTCTACTCTGCTCTGGTGAGACCCCAACTAGAGTACTGTGTCTAGTTCTGGAGCTCCCAACATAAGAAGGACATTGAGCTGTTGGAGCAGGTCCAGAAGAGGGCCATGAAGATGGTAAGAGGGCTGGAGCAGCTCCATAATGAGGACAGGCTGAAGGAGTTGGAGTTGTTCAGCCTGGAGAAGAGAACGCTCATGGGGGACCTCATAGTAGCTTATCAGTACCTGAAGGGGGCCTAGAAAAAGGCTGGGGTAGGGGTTTTTAATAGGGTAAAGGATGGCAGGCTGGATGAGGCATTGAGCAACCTGGTCTAATGGGAGGTGTCCCTGCCCATGGCAGGGGAGTTGGAACTAGAACATCTTTAAGGTCCCTTTCAACCCAAATCATTCTATGATTCTATATTCTTGTCTTTTGAGTCAATAGCTAACTTATTCCTACATATGGCACTTTAAATTGAACAATTCTCAACTTAGGTAAAATTTTCATCAGTTTATTGTATAATAATAAAACGTTATCTACAAATTGTCATCATTATTCTTTTAACCTGCGACTACTTGTACTACAAGATTTACACTGAAATGAAATGGAGCCTACAGAAATGAGATTACTTACTCATGTATTTATCTTTTAGAAATCAAGAAGGTCAAAGTCAGATTAATATTTAATATTCAAATTAAATGTCATGAGCATAAATATGTAAACACTGTTAATAAATCTGTGCATTTCATTTCAAGCTGTAGTCTAAGTATTGCTGAAGTTTAACGCACTTGATAATTATTTTTTTTAAATATCACACAAAATATTGTTACTACATTGTGAAAAAAAATCCAGATTGTATTGCTTTCTTTCATTTAACTATCAATTTAAAAAATCTCAGCCAATGTTTTCTAATGAGTATTTTAGTATATGCTAGACTAATTAAAAGTGTGCAGTATATTGCTACATTCAAAAGGCAGATCTCTTTTGGCCAGGATAAAATCTTCACACTTGAGGTATGATTATTCTCTGTGTGGATGTATGTAGCCAAAGGAATCATGAGTAAATAAGGCAAGCAAAACTTTTATTGTGCAGAAAAAAGAAGTATAAAGACAGTCTAATATTATATATCCACATATAGGACACTTAAATTACGTTTATATTCCAAATGCAAACTAAATCAAATGCAAATGACTGCTCAGTACTAGCAAATTTAACTAAAACTCTTTGTAATCAAGAGAGATAATACTATTTTGCTCAACTTGAACTATTGATTTTCCTTTTTGTGAAACTTCAGGTCTTAGCAGAGAAATATCATAAAATTTGAAAGTAAAGGATGACAGTAGCGCAGCTGTGCAAAGTATACACAATGAAATTAAAAATCAAAATTGAATCTATGACTGTCTAAAATTTTGATAGTCTCACTATTGTGAGCTATAGTTATTCCAGTTCAGTAATTCTTGTGTTTGACATGACATTAGTTATACATAGTGACTGGCAGATGAAGGACAGACTTGAAATGCTGTCCTCAGAAATGAGGAAATAAAATTCAGCCTTGCCATGTGGGTAACAAAGTCATTACTAGAAATTAGACTGTTACTCTTCATCACATGAACAGAATGGCATGAATCCTTTCAAGCCATTCATTCAAAATTATTTTAACACTCAAAATGATTTTAACATACAAAATTGCTTTAGCATTTATGCTACAAGATACATTTGAGAAACAAAAAATCTAACATTCCTTTGTCAGATAGATTGAAGCAGTCAGGAAACATCAGCTGGACACTTTTATTAAATCTTGTGACTTGTTTAATGTAACTTCATCTTGTGGCTTGTTTAACGTAGCTTCATTGACTGTTTCTTTTTGTTCAAAAGAGATCCTTTTTTAATCTTGAGTATTCAAGCAGTGATCAGTAGTCCATACGTTATACTGGCATATTTGTGTTGGCATAATAGACAGTCAAAACTCAGTGATAGCTACCTAGCCTTTTCTAGCCAAGAGAAGACATCAAATAAGTGTATAGTCCCATTCAATTTTCTCTAGCTGCTAAAAAAATTAAATTGGAATTTCCCTTTCCTACTGCATCATTTCAAATAAAAACAAAAAGAAAAAAAAAGATTTTCATAAGGGTCAAACTGGAACAGTAGTGACTTTATAAAAAAGTTATTAGAACAAAATTGAGTGATCAGGTCTTAAACCAGATTTTAGTGCCAGAAAAGATATTTCTGTAATGACATTTTCTGTATGACTCAAGGAAGAAGAGTCCTTTTGGGGGTGCTTTTTGGAGGTAGGTGACAGTTCACCTGGTCACTAGTTACACTCTTCAAAGTGATGAATTGTAAGAAATTGTAAGATAACAGACGGCTTTTGCTAAAGGCTAAGGAGGCACTGGAGCAGAACAATAGAAGGAGTTTGTTTGCAGAGACATGAGAGCGAGACATCTCCCAGCAAACCATCCTTGTAGGGGGACCCAGAATCCTGGGCTCTTGGGAAGATTCACCTTAGCTAAGAGGTTTCAGCTGAGCTGGAAGATCAGTAAAGCAAGAAAACGTACAAGGCACTTTTTAACTACATATATCTGAACTATAGCAAAGATGACATTTTGAGCATTATAGGGACTTGGAAAGAACATGGCTATTTGCTTGCTTTGTGTATTTCCCACCATCACCAGGTTCCTTGTCTAAGGGAAATAAAACCTAGGCAAGGCCATTGGACTGCTTTGTCACATGGTCTGATTTTTCTTGAAATAATTACAGAGACATATTATCTTTATAGGATCTATCTTTGGCCACGGAAGCCAATACCAGACCTGAAGCATGTGCGCATTCATCCCACAAGTCTGATATTGTGGGATTCATGAAAATCAATCTGATGTACATCCACAGTAGGAGCTCTGTCATAGCAAATGGGTCACAGCTCTGTTACAGCCATGGGCCACTGTTGTGGGTATCTGCTCACATCAATCTTTGGAGACACATAAAACAGCAATCAACTAGAAGTGACAATCATCATAATATGTCACTGAAAGACTAGTCTAGATGAATTCAGAACCAGACTTATCTTTAAAAAATTCAAGGAGGAGTCAAAAAGGATTCAGAGAGCGGAGTGTGTAACCATTGGAAGCTATAAAATGAGAATTTTAAGTTACATGGTTCTTCAAATAGAAAGTTAAGAAATTTTAAATTACCTCTTACAGTTACTTGCTTTATAAGAAAACGTCTGCTTTTGATGATCTCACTTTATTGCACCAGAAAGTAAATTAGACTACTGAAGAATGTGAACATCAAATATGAAATAAAAATATTTACAAATATTTGCTAGTCTTTTAAAATGTTCCTGGTTTTGCCAGATAAGAAATCTGGGCTCTGGCAATACCAGGTGTAAGGGACATTCAAAGATTACATTGCAGTTTTACTTTAGGGTAGAACAAAGTTTTCAGCATATGAGAAATCAATCAAGTGACAAAGCATTACCATGGGTGCTGAAATTTTTTTGTACTTTATAAATTGGAAGACAGTACAGAAAGTTAAACTCAAGTGAAGTAAAAGAAAACAA
The DNA here is from genome assembly GCA_013400935.1 of Turnix velox. Taxonomy (NCBI): domain Eukaryota; kingdom Metazoa; phylum Chordata; class Aves; order Charadriiformes; family Turnicidae; genus Turnix; species Turnix velox. The sequence continues at coordinate 56,819 of VZTY01029618.1, read as the reverse complement.
ATGACAAATCAGTTATTTTATATTCTGATCAAGTATAAGAGATGCTGTACATTGGATCATGTGACAAGAAGGATTCACAGGTCAGACAGCATGATACAGAGGTTCACCCAGGTCAGGTCGCATGGTAGCAACCATGAATCATGATGTGGTGTTAGCCCAGGTACTCTGGGGAACTACATTCTCTCCTAAAATGCCATTGAGGTGAGTTGTGCTACATTTCTCAACATGTAAACCTAACATGTCTGGCGTGTGACAGAAATTGTAACAGAACTAGAAAAGTATTACCTACAAACCCTGAAGCTAAGCAGTATGAGAGAAACATAGATGTGCACATGTGCATAATGCTGAAATCTGGCAGATCTAAACATATGTATCTCTAGGCATTGGCAGGAAAAAAGAGAATCTTCTTGTACCCTGTTTTCCTAGCATAGACTACTAAATGCAATTACACCTGGTAATTGCAGCTTTGGTGCTGAGAACTGCCTCTTTATTGCTCATTAACAGTGGTACAGATCAGAGAAGACCTACAGAAGTATATATTATAGAAGCAAACAGAAATAGGCTAGTTTGATATAAATTGTTCTTAAATCTTGCTCCAGCTAGATTTGTTACACTGAGAAAGTTTCTAATGTTTCCATGCACTATGGTTCTCTTTGGTGCATTAATTCCAAGAAACCTTGGCCACCCTGCTGTATTTTTCTCTAGATATGACCAGGCAACTCTTATTTTGTTGAATGCTGGAACATAAAGTAATTTTCACAGAGATTTGGAGTATCGGACCTGTGCAGTACTGATGCCAAAACTAAAGAATAATTATCAGTAGTTCAGGCAAAGTTTAAAATACAATTTTAGCTTTTACATGTATCCAGAACTTTATATAATAGTTTGTAGCTCCTGGACTGTACTGACCTTTCTATAAGGAAAAAATATTTTCCTTTAGCAGAAAGCTTGTATTTTAAATGAAAAATGACCATGAGGAATTCTTAACATTTTCTTTTCCCATCCTCTGCTGGGAAAAGCAAAAGACATCACATTGCAGGAGAAATTGAAATAAAAGGTAAAATATGTGTATAACAGATTTTTTTTTCTCTATTAGAAAAATATGGCTTTTAAAAAAGGCATACAGACTCATCATCTTCTGTATTTAGTCAAATATCTAAATTTCTTCTAGGGGACTTTGGGAAGCAAACCACCTAAATCAATTGAGAATTTTTTGTAGATAAAGATTGAAAAAATACCTATTATGATAAGGTAGTGCAAACAATTACTATTTATTGTTAAATGCTTAAACTGATCGTTTTATCTAAAAAACAGTCAGGGAAAATTACAGTGAAATGAAAGTATGTGAGTATATTTTGTTTCAGCTCTGTTCACCTAGAAGTGGAGATGTCTATTTTGAGGAGGAAGTCAGTAGAGGGAAAGTAAATATAGCCAGTGAGGTCTAGAAAACAAGGCAGCTGGACAAATACATATGATTGCTTTGAGAGGAGCTGAATATCTCCTGGAATTACCCTAGTGCTATTGACTATAACTCCAGGGACTGTCATAGGTGCTTACAACTGAGTGTGTTATTGAGGAACTAAATCCCACCTCATAAGTGTACTCAGTTGAACAGGGATGAGTGCAGATTGACACAACTTCCTCCAGGTTCCTTCCTGGATTAATCACTCAAGCTCCAGTGCAGAAACATAATTGTGTTTGCAGACACAACCCCCAGATAATGAGCAGGTTGTAATGCTGCCTTTATGAACAGAAAAGCAGGCATCTCTCTGTACCCATTGAAACATACTTCTAATGAGCTACTCTGGCCTTGCTGTCTAGTTCTAGTATAACCTTCAGCACACATACACGAATTTATTGCCTGAGACTGCATTGTAGATTCAGTGTCCTTACCTTATAGCTTCTCCTGAAGGGAAGTATGAGCCACAATGAGGTGACTTTCAGCAGTTCTTTCAGTCCTCTGGTTTATAAAAAGTCCCTGTTTTCCCTGATATTCTTGGGTTGTGATGTCAGCCTGCTGCTTAGCAGAGTAAGTAGAGAGAAATCTCTAGATCTTGATATTTGTATTACTATTTCATAGCAGGATCTCAGCTCAGGTTCAAGCCTAGATATGGAAGAGGCCATCAGGTGAAAATCAAAGAATGGAGAATTAAAGGGAAAGGAATATTTTCTCTTGACCTCTTCTACTCCATTTAATAACACAAATAAAAACTGAGCCAAATGTCTGAAATTGTTATTAAATATTCTCTGTTTACTTTCATTTACATTGCACAATATATGTACAACCCCACTCATGCACCCACACTCCTTGTATCCGTCCTGTACTTCTAGGTATGCTGAGTTGATTGGATTCCTCATTGTATGAGACAACATATGATGTATGCAGAGCATACTTAGTCACTAATATGTTGGACGACTGACAGAACTTCCCTGTATCTTCAGACAGAATGCTGTAGAAAATCATTTGACACATTTTTAGAAGATCTTTCCAGGCAGAATTTCCAAACAGTCCAAGAAATTTTTCTAGGAAGCTCTGTCTAAATGCTTTGCATAACATATGTGTTTCGACATATGCTTCAATTACCAGCCTGGGTAGAGCTGGACACCATCTCAGGAGAGCCTACCAGACAGCTCTTTGCACAGAGTTTACAAAACTCTACATGGGTAAAGTACTAGTAGACAGTCCAAAGAAACTGCACCTACAGATGCAGAAATTATCACATAACAGTAAGTCTTTTCTTCGTACATAATCTGTAGCAAAAAAATCATGGATATGCTGAAGCACACATGTAAGGCTATGGATCAGTTGAGTTATAAAAAATTGCCACTAGAGTGGCAATTCAAGGTGTCTTATGAGATACAGCTCAAGGTATTCCATGGACTCTTCAAGGGAGACTCCTCACATTATCTGTTCAGTGACAGACCATTCTGCTCAGGAGATCTGTCTCCCATGCAAATGGCAAAAATCCCAATAAACTAATCTTTTTTAGTAACAGTGGCAAAATATCATGATTATCCGGTTGAGAAAAATCTTTGCCAACACTGAGAAAAAAAGTTTTCTGTACTACAGTAAGTATATAAGATATGTAAACTAAACTGAACATTCACCCGTGTACATAAGGCTTTACTGCGAGCTGACTACTGCCTTCCCTTATGAAGGTTTTAAATCTTTCAGATACCTTGTACTGGCTTACTGTGGAAGCCTTAAATTTCCTTCTTAATCAAGGCTTAGAATTAATTTATTTTGATTAAAGTTAAAAAATTCCGTTTGTAAGCATGTATATTTTGAAGTGATTAATTTTTTCTCAAAAACTTTCTGCAATAAAATAATGAGGAAGAACAGGGGAAAAAGAGGACAAAACTAGTTGCATTTATAGTTAAAAGATGTCATTTCTCATTCAGAGGTTTGGCATTTAAGCGTTTTAAGAGTCAACAGTTACGTGGAAAAACAGTAGCTTCTGTGCCAATTTGTACTAGAATGAATTGAAATATATGCCAGAAGATAGGACACTTTATGAATGTGTCTTTTTACATGCTGCAGTGTGTGTCTTGGAAAATTTTCAAAAATTATGCCATCTGGTTATCCATTTGCTCATTATCTGCCATAGAGTGAGGGGGGAAATGTAGTTTATTCAGTCTCACTAGATTCAAACTAAATCAAAAGTGCAATTTGTTTGATCTCACATTGTAAGGGACGTCTTCTGGGATTGATTAAAGTTAAAATACCAAGTGCCACAATCCTCCAGTATATTTTGTAATCAAAGAAATTTCATTCAGTTCCTTGAATATAATATGAGGATAAGAGATAAAGCCATTGTGTCATGCTAAATACTTCAGGCTGATATTTATTAAATATGATATCAATGAAATAAATGGAAATGTCTGTATATTAGTTTACAAACCTAATAAATCCACACTGGAGTGCCTAATGTGATCTGACAGATTTAGGAATTTTTATTTTAAGTCATTAGTAAAAGAGTATTCAAGATGCAAAAGATATCGAAAGTTTTCAACATATTTTTAATTAATATCACATGACTAAAAGAATGTATTTGTTGGAAAAATGACAGATACAGATTTCTGTACTGATACTGAAAATTAATAATCTACAGAATAGCAACTGAAGACCTAATTCATATTTATCTTTGACATATCAAAATGTTTGGTTTCAAACATTTAAATGGAAATCCTTTCTTCAAATTAACAGCTCTTCACATATTAAAATTAGAATTATTATTTTGGATCACTTGACCAAAAATTAATTATTTGGGGGTCTCTGTATTAGAATCAAATATTATAAAGTATGCTTGCATCTGTTTTAGCCCAGGCTTCCCCTTGTGACTATCATCATAATGGAAACTATGATTAATTATTTTGCACTCAATAAAATCAAGTAATTTTCATGAGTACATTAATCAGTATCAGTGGATATTGTATGCCATTACTTATGAAAGTGCACTTCAGAAGAGAAATGTTTCAGATTTTGGCCAGGAAGTATTTACTTATTTTGTCAACGGTATAGTACAAGGAAGTTCAGAAACAGATGCTCCTTGATTATATTAATTTCCCATTTACTATGCAGAAGTGTATTTCATATCATGCCATGAATGTTAGCCATTTGCCATTTTCACCATCTTTTTAAAATATTAAAGCATTGAAAAATAATTTTTGGGAGGTGCCCTTAAGAGAACTGGGGAAAAATTTTAATTACTCCCGCCATTGACTGCATTTGAAATTAGTGAACATTTGACCTTGTACAAGCCTTTTGTCTCACAGCATATAAAGATTCCATTTTTTCCTGCCAGTGTAGGTTTAAACAGTGAGCTAACACTGATGGAGTGTTTGTACCAACCATACTTACAATTTGATTCACATGAAGTTTTTACCAAATCCTGTTCTGAGATTGATTTTGCTTTTTATCATGTTCTGGGACTCCAGTAAGGCAATATTTTTTTTGAATTCATTCATTCATTAAAAGATAGAGACTTTGTCTCGTTTCCCCCCCAAACTTTGCCAAATGAAAACAAATTCAGATGATACTGATTTGTTTCTGTGTCAGCGTTTGAGGAAGGGAATGAAAAATCAACTTGTTGCCTCTTTAATTAATTTAGGACACAGAAGAAATATCCTTATGTGTTCTTAGCAATACATCTTTATAAGAAGGATTCAGTAGAACAATTTCCAGTGGAAAAATACGGCTTTATGTTTTAAAGAAGAGATAATAAAATTATAATGATACATCTTTTGTTTTTCACAGTGTCTCTTGAAACTTGTAAAAATGTGTTAATCTAAAATGAACTCCACAGAAACAATGAAACAAATTTGCCTACATGATAAGAAACTGTTCCAAGTTATTGTGAAACGTGTTTTTTGCCTTTTCTATCCTTGATTTCACTGGCCATTCATGTAAGTAGAACACTGGTTCTATTTTTGTGAGGTTGACTTGACATAGTATCCCTCAGACAATCCCTTGCATTTGTGTAAGGTACTGACTTCTGTATCTTAGGCTAGTGGGTTCTGTTGTTTGACATAAAACAGTTTGTATTTTGGATTTCATTATGTAGCTGTGATGCTTTGTGAGACACAATCTAGAAAGGAACAAAACAAGCACACAGTGTTCTATTGAAACTACTTGCTAATGCTGCATTAGGTAGGTGCTGTCATGTTCCAGAAACATAGCTGAAGGGTATCATCTGAAAGACAAAGCAGGTCCAGAAGTTGAAGATAGCTGATAAAGGCATCCTGGTTAGCTCAGAATTGACCTTGAAAACTCTTCAGTTGCATATTCCATCATATGTTAGTATTTAAGAACCTGAATATGTCATCTGGAAGCCAAATCTCCATCCATTAATTGGGCAGCAGCAGCAGTCTTACAGATACAGATGCCAGCAGTGGTGTTGGGAGGCCCTACTAACCTTCTGGCACCTGGTACATCTTACTCTGCCAATAGCATCAAGTACTGTAATGCTTGCTCCCATCCTTTAAGCTGAAATGCTGAAAGGGCTCTCCTCCTTCCTCCTAACTTGAGATGAGTGTACAGCTACCAGTTAAAGTATTCTCCTTCATATATTGCAGAAAAAATTGTGCTTGAGTGAGTCTGCTCAGTCTTCTGCACATTCTGTCAGTTCAACGTGGGGATATTCTGTGTTCTTTCATGAGATGGGTCTCCATTATTTCATTATCAATACAGAGTTTATTTTTTGTGCCTGAATTATGTAGGAGAAGGAAAGTATTAAATCCACTGAGAAATGCCATGAGTAAGTTACCTCCCTGTAGCGTCAGAACTTCCTATAATTGCAGATGAAATACAATTTCACTGAATTCTCTGCAGACTAAACTATAAAATTTTTATTCCCATCAAAGAATATTTACTGACAAAAGAGTCACTAAGTTTATCTAAAATTTATTTTAAGATTATTTAGTGTAACTTTTTAGCAAGGAAAAAATTAAATGTGATAAATGTCTAAAAATATTACATTTTAGAATACTGTTTCTGTTTTGCTATGTACACATCAACTCCCTTTAAGAAAATGGTTCTGCACCAACATCAAGAGAGTTAGGGTATGAGGATGTCTGGAGCAACTGCCCTATGAAGACAGGCTGAAGGAGTTGGGGTTGTTCAGCCTGGAGAAGAGAAGGCTCAGAGGGGACCTTAGAGTAATTATCAATACCTAAGGGGGTCCTACACAAAGGCAGGGGTAGGACTTTTTAATATGATATCTGATGGGAGGACCAGAAATAAGGGATGTATATTGGAAGGGGGTAGATTCAGACTTGACATCAGAAAGAAATTCTTTACAGTGAGGGTGGTGAAAAACTGAAACAGGTTGCCCAGAGAGGTTGTGGATGCCCCCTCTCTGGAGGTGGCCTAAAAGGCCAGGCTGGACAAGGCACTGAGCAGCCTGATCTAGCAGGAGGTGTCCCTGGCTATGGCAGGGGTGTTGGAACTCGATGATCTTTAAGGTCCCTTCCAACCCAAACTATTCTATGATTCTACGTCATGGTAAAAGACAAATAAGTAAATAACAGAGGGTAAGCTGTTCTGTTCTAAACTCTGGGGAAAATTAAAATTAAAACCAGAAACAAACACAACTTTTCTTGATTCTTAAACAGAATCATATTAGGTGCCTTGTTTAACATGGCAGGTATTTTTCCATCCCTTAATGCCTACAATGTACTGAGGTAGATTTTTGTGATGAAGATATAAGTAGCTGCTCATGAAACACTTTTTCCCCTTTCTTTGAGCAATCATTTTGTTTCAAATATTCCTCTGTATTGCCTTGTTTTCCATGTATTGGGTTATTTTAAAGGCCACATTTTAAATTTCATTTGCCTGGTTCTGTCTGTCATTTCTCCTCACGTGGTCATATTTTTATCAAGAAACCAGTCTGTACGAAGCTGAGTCTTAAAATAGCAGGAGATGTTCCATCTGACCTATGTGGGATTCTAAACGTCATAGAACAGAGCCTCTTTGGAATTCCATTCACAAGGCTGACATCCGTATCTATGGAATGAAAGCTTGTCCAAAGGTCAAACAAATCAAAGGGATGAAGATACAGAAGTAATTTTATTAAATGAGCAAGCAAATTAGAACTATTTTTTAAACACTCTGACTGCTAAAATTTGGACATTATGTCTGTGTAACCGCATAAATTCTAAGCAGATATTACTCATCTTAAAGTGAGAAAATTTTCAGTGACAGCACAAAAGAGACTTCCATGCATATTTAATAAGAACCTACCTTTCATTAAGAGTTATAGCAAACAGACATGGCAATGATCCACATCATAGTCATCATATAAATGTTTGTTTCATAATATGCCTCATTAACAAAGCATTTTCATCCACAATTAAAAAGTATGAGAAAACTCAATACTACTGAGTATACTACCAATGTGCTATTTTGGTATCAGAGTTGATAAAAGCTGTCTAATGTAGAAAAAGATATGAAAGCTGTCAAAGGAATATTTCTGCCTTTCACCAGATGGTGCACACTTTGAATGTTTAGTGAATTGAATTTAAATAAAGACTTAGAAAATAATATCTTTCTAACTACCTGTAGGCTGCAGAATTCTTAAACACATTTGATTTAATATTAATACAGTGTGTTTTACCAGATGATTTATTTGATGTAGGAGGTAATTTGTTTGATCCGGTATCTCCCACATAATACATGACATACCTGCTGTGACAGACAATATATCTAATTTAGTTAAGGCAAAAGTTTAATTCTACAGCTTGTTTGCTCTTCTGAAGCTCTGGAATAAAGATGTATTTTATTAGATTACTGTATATTAGTTTCAGTTTAAACTATTTCAAGTTCAGTATTGTGCGCATTAAGGAAAAGTAAACCTAGCTCAAGAGGGAAGAGGAAAAAATAGAGCATAACAGCTTTGCAAATGTGCTTGCATACAAACCACTTGACTTCAATATGCTACTCTTGATAAGTGATATTTGCAATTAGGAATATTTCAACAGCTGCTAGTATTCATGAAAATATCAGTAATTTTTAAGTGTAGTGAATTCATATTAGCATACTGTTGTTACTCGTTAGTTAAAAATAATGTCATGTAGTTAAGGAACAGAAACATTATCATGTATCCATTCACATGCACTGAATTGTCAGATACTTGCAATTTACCTATAATCTTAAAATGTCATCCTAACTGATTCATAATTAAGAATATATTTTTAGGTATCAGGAATGATGTCAAAAGTCTGACATAAAGCACTCTGTGTGATAATGCTGTTCAGTAAGTTTTTGTTCAATATATGCTAGTTCTTTGGTGCATTAATTTAAGCTATTATATGTATATTGAAAGTCAAGTTGAATAGAATGCCAAACTTTGAAATAATTCCCAATTTTTAAATTCTATTTCTTTCTGAAATACAAAAAAATAGAAAAGTTTGAAGAGAATTTTTGAAAAAATTGAGGTAGAGATGTGGTTTTTCAAACAACATGCATTTAGAGCATCAAAAGCATTGCAGGCAGTGGAAAAAGGAGTCTGAAGAAAATCTAAGTAGAATTGTAAATTTCAGGTTTTATCACATTTTTCTTTAATAGGGTAGGAAAAACAAATCCTTCTCTGACACTTTTTCAAATGAGTTGACTTCAGACTTTGTGTATTGGCTTGAAACATGCTAATAACTCTTGCATGTGTCATTGAGAAAATTGCAACTCAAATTTTCCCCAATCATAATTTCCCCATCAGTAACAACAGGACAGTAATTCAAACTCGAAGCATTAAATCCCTGCTATGTATAACTCTAAAAACCATTGCCCTATAAATTTAGAATTAAATGGAATGCAGGCTACCAGATCAATAAACTCATTCCACATCCACAATTGGATACATGACATTTACTGTATTTTACCTGTGGATCCCGAACATTCAAACTCTCCAGTTTGAATTTATTCCTTCAGCTGATACCATTAAAAGAGAGGTATGTGGAAGCTTCAGTGCTCATTGATCAGGACTTAAAACTGAACTATCCTAAGAAGAGTGGGTGTATTGAGAAGCAGTTGTGAATTCCATTATAGCTAGATCTGCTGCACCTAGTTATTACACCTGCGGTCGTCATTGAAAGATACACACACAGAAGCAAAAGACTCAAATCCCTATTATAAATTCTCTCAAATGAAAATAGAATGAGATTTTATTTGTAATAAAATAGGTGTGATTTATAACTCAGAGAAGTCTTATTAATTTTATAACAAGTAGGAAATGCTAACAATCTAATCAGAAGTCAGGACCTCACACGCTGAAGTTATGACAAACTAAAAATAAATAAACAGATAGTTTAAAAAATAAATTAACTAATGCCAAAAGGGACTCTGAGGCTCTGTCATGCTAGTTAGGAAAATTTCCTGGAAGCGATGACTCTTGGGTATCAATCAGTCATCCCCCCCCACTGGTTCCTATATTGCACATATTCTGCATTTACTAGACCAAATCCTCTCAAGGGAAGAAGGAGATCTGGGTCATATTTTTAATAGTTGAGTGATTAAATCACTATACAGAAGAGAGCAAGGGGAATCAGAAATATGTTGTTACTGTCTTTCTGCACTTGTTTGCAGCAATGTTTAAAACTGACAACTTTAGGCATGACACAGTATTTCATCTTCTTGGTAAAAGAATGTTTCTCAAAGACTCTGAAACTTTGGTGATAAAAATGAAACAAAATGTAGATCTCTCTCAATAGTTGTTGTGCAAGGCCTTTTAATCCCAAATTTTGGACACAAACAACTTAGCTTTTCTGAAAGTTCTCTTTTGATTTCTTTATTCTTGGGGGCCTGGCCATGAAATCTTTTGAAAGAATATCCAGACATACAACCAGACAACAGGATATTCTCAATTTAAATATAACTTTAGGAGTCTTTTAAACCATTTAGAAGGTCAGATAACCTTTAGAAAATGGTGCTTTCTACACATCAGTGGATTAACCTGTCGACTTGCAGTTTCCATCCCATTTTATAATATATATCCTTCATGCAGTTCTTAGTCACAGTCAAATCCAATCAGGCACAGGATCCATCCAATACTGAAAAAGCACACCAGCAACTCTTATCACATCATTCTGAATAGGTGTAATACTACGTAGCTTCTTTAAAGTTATAATTTGCTGACTAAAAGTTAATAAAAAACACCTCCAAATGTCATTTTCATTTAACTATAGGAATCATGTAGAAAAGTGTGCATTTAACATGAAAAGTGGCTTCAGTACTCTCTCAAGACACCTCTTGTCAAATAGTCTGTCATAAATATAAGCTACTTTATCTTTGCTGAAGAGGCTGGTCAGCTATAAATGGCTCCCAGATTCAGGAAATCTTTTTATAAGATTTCTGAAACTTCAAGAGAAATTTACATTTTTATTCTACCTGCTTGTTGCAGACTGGTGATGGAACTAGATATGTGACGAATCAGAAGAGAGTGAGCAACAATTTTATATAACTAATGAAAAAGTTACTTTGGGGAATTCCAGATCATGTATTTCTTTCCTCAACTTTAAAGAAGCAAAGAAACAATTAAAAAGTATTTTCCTACTGTGCTCATAATAGTAACCCCTCTCACAAGTATACAAGCTCACCTGGCATATTCATTGCATAGTAAACTTTGGCACAAGCTAATAGCTAATAATCTGAAACTGTATTCATGGGTAATTTGCTAGGATTCCTGATTAAGGTAAGAGGAAAACTGAAATGCTTTCATTTTTTTTCCAGATGATACTCTCAAAACATCTTGTTTTTTAATAATTCTCAAGATTTAGGAAGACTTAAGAATGCTTTAAATAGATGAACAATGTCTGGATAAGAATTTGTGCTACTGAACTTCCCATTGAATAAATAAATGTTATTTGTATGTGCTTATATTGCTTACAATAAAAGAATTAAAATCCCTTGATTATTTGGAACAGTAAGAAAACCTCTCCTAGTGCTTTGTTCCAAGAATCTGATAATCCATTTTTCCTCCTTTCAACTAAAAAGGACTTTGTGCATTCAAAAATCTCTTCACTAACTATTTGCAAATTTGGTGTTCCTATGGACTGGTATCAATGAGATAATCCTTTTTACTGTGTAATTGTATTTGATAAGCTATAATTCAAACAGATTTTTCTGGTCCTCAAGCAGCAACTAGCACTGTAGAATTGTTTTGCTGAAATCAATGACTGTATTTGTAGCACAAAATAATAATTATCACCAGTAAAGCTCACAAAAGCTAACACATAATAACTAATATATTTATTTCTGTGTCAATGCCTGTCTAGAATTCATACATTAAAAATTAACCTTTTAAATAATAGATATTCCAATTTGAAAATGAACGTGCTCTGTGTGCTTACTGCTTCTGAAAAAAAGACACGCCTCATTTCTTTGTATTTTTATTTTAAGGGATGAAGTCTTCTGGTGTGTTCTAAAAATTATTTTTTCTCTACTAAGAGACAGAGACTGCAGCCTCTAGCTATATAAACTTTTACATTAGTGATGTTAATATTCTGCTACCAATGCAACTAAGAGAGGATATGCTTTCATTGACATTTCCCTTTGAAGTGAAATCCTAAAGCTTTAATTTTATTAATGCAAATCCCTGCTAAAAAATACCTTATCCGTCTTTGCATAAGATCTAAAGACCTCTTTGCTTTCAGACTTCAGGATAAAACAACTGTGGCCTGCAGTCATACATCCTTAGGCTCTGATAATGTCAGCTTCTATAATGCAGAGTATGGGGACAAATTGCTTCTTGAAGAGGAGACTTCCAAATAAAATCCTAAACTTCTGGAAGATGGTGAAAGAATGAAGAAGTGCTTTACATAATCTGAACTTGCAAAGCACTTAAAAGACAGGAAATCTCACACAAAAATGCATGGTAGTTGTGATACTCTGAGATTCACAGAGGAAAATAAGATTCATGGAATAAGGTTCCCTAATGAATGCATTCCTTATAAATTCACAGTTATATGTCAGAAAGTTGTTAGGCACCCTGCCTATTCTGTACTGCGTCTTATCACACTTAGAAAAGGTCACTGTTCTGCTACCAACTGACATGCATAGGTATGAGAATGGATGTTGTTACAGCACTTTTTCACATATGCAAGCCTAACAATGCTTTATACTTCACAAATATTAAAAAATATGAAACATAACCTATATACAAAATAGTAATGACAGAATCAGTTTTGGCCTTTAGAACTTTTCTTGCAATTTTTTTATGTCGAAGGAATTCTCTAATGAGTTCTCAGCTGCTCTAGACTAGATAAATGTCTGATCACCCTAAAACTTGATTGCACAGGGCTGATGGCAAGTCAGAACCTTTCAAAAGCTTAGTTAGTTACAACCATTACTGATCAGTTAACTTGGAACAGGAGCAGCAGAAACTCTTTCTTGATAACAAAGAACAAAACAGATACACCAATATTTACCCTTCCAAGTGTGGAGCTATTCCTCTAGCATTGCTGGTGCCAGCTATGTATTGGAACCAGCAAATACTTGTTTGTGCACATTATGTCTGCAAAGAATCAGCTACATTCAGGCCCTCTGAGAGGGCTGGATTTGTCTCTGACAGAGTAAATCCTAGTACTGTCGATTGTTAACACGTATGTGCATTTAGTGTTCAACTGAGCTACACAGTTCTTCCACATGAAGAAGAGAGCATTTTATTCTTTCATGTGTGCTGAGAAGGATATTTTGCAGTAACTTACAGCTTTGTCACAGATATTGAAGCATCTAATTCCTCTGTGGTATACTTGCATACAATACTTCAGAAATGAGAACTTGACTTTTATAGTCTCTGACAGAAGCAAGCTATTCTTGAGGTACTTAATCACGATCTAGTGGGTGGAAAGACACAAAAGAAACATATTTCTTTTGTAGTACCTACTTTATACACTAAAATTATCTGTGAAGGAATTGTAATAAATTCAGAATATTGCAAAAAACCCCTCAAATGACACAGTACATACTATTTTGTATGTTATTTATGTCTTTTTTTCCTTTTTTTCCATATGAATGAAAGATGTTTTTATAACTGTATGGTCTTGATATGTTTCTCCTTAAAATGTGAGAAGCTTTTACATTGATTAATAGTTAACATTGTATCAGGAAGGGTGGATTGAATCCTAATGTTTTCTTCAAGGAAAAAAAAAGCCCCAAACTTCATTTACTTTATTTGCAGACACAGACATGAAATTCAAGAAGAGAAAATAGAGATATAGTGAAGGGTAGTAAGTAAGCATTTCTTGGATAAGGAAGAAGACATTCTGCATAAGAAAAAGAAAGCACCACCAGCTACAAGTGCCCTACTATTTCTCTAAGTGAAGAGATTCAGATACTTGTGAAGACCACTGATTTGGATATTTCTGCCCTTGCGTATTAGTGCAGATCTTTATGAGACTACCTTTCTGCAGTGCCAGCTACAGAAATATCTCATAATGGTCCTATTTACAAATTAATCTGCTTCCAGCAAAATCAGGTTGATTAATGATAGTGCTCCCTATTTCTACTTTAAAAAAAACAAACACAAACACTTTAACATTAACGGATTTAGTCAAACTCATTCAAAGCACAGATAGGAATCACAGATTTATACTATATGTAATGAATAGTAGAGACTTTCCATTTTTGCTTTAGCAGTTATGTTGTAGCACTTACCTTCCCACTTCAGTACCTGTTTTGCTAACATGATGCCTAGCTCTAAGTGCACAGATATGTGACTATGCCTTTAAGACCTACATCATCACAAACATTTTAAAATATAATTTTAAGAAGCCTTTTGACCTTAACACACTTTGCCAATATCATCCATAGTGCTGAGATTGAAGTCAAAGACTAGCTAACCTTCCAGTAACACATGCTGTTCTCTCTGCTGGCAATTTGTTACAGCACTGGCTGGATGAACAGTAAATTTCAGAAGAATGTCCTATTGAGGAGCTGGGCATATTTAGCATGCTACTGGGAGCTCTGTCCAAATGATCCATTGAGTCATTGGAACAAGCATTACAGAAGCTGATTTAGTGGTAAATACAAGTTACCAGTGCAAATATTCCCTAGCAAGGTAATTACTTTCTACATTTTTTTCCAAGATCACTTTGCAACCCTTTCCTGTAGTCCAGAGCCCTAAGCATCTTTGCATGACATGCATGTTACGCATGTCAAAAGCTTTAAGCAGGAAAACACTTGTTGAAATGGTTGCAATATCTGCAGTATCTGTTCCATATAAAAGCAGCTGTCTGGCACATGTATGCAGAAAAGCAGAGAGGGCAGAGGCATTTTCTAAGTCAAGTCAGTTTAAACACACATGGTGCTGATGTCTACACTCTGTAAATATGAAATATACTATTGTTTTATGAGTAATTAATATCTCTCATTCATTTACATGGAAATAACTTCTATGGAACCAGCCAGCACTAGAGAAATAAATTAGCCTTCAACTAAATTCCATACTAAGAATACAGGTATATAAAGGAATTGGGATAGACTTTCAAACTACTGATGCAACTTAGATATCAGGTTGGATATGAATATACTTAACCATAAAAAATATAATTTCAGAAATCCATTCACACTCCCAAGAGTGGTGTTCCTCAGGGATCAGTACTGGGACCAGCGTTATTCAACATCTTTCTTTGAGTCATGGACAGTGGGATTGAGTGCACCCTCAGCAAGTCTGCAGATGGCACCAAGCTTTGTGGTGCATTTGACACACTAAAAGAAAGGGATGCCATCCAGAGGGACGTTGACAGGCTTGAGAGGTGAGCCCATGCCAACCTCATGAAGTTCAGCTTGGCCAATTGGAAGGTCCTGCACCTGGGCTGGGGCAACATCAAGCACAGAGAGGCTGGGCAGAGAGTGGCTTGAGTGCAGCCCTAAAGAGAAGGACTTGGAGCTGTCGGTTGATAACAAACTCAACATGAGCCACCAGTGTCCACTTGCAGCGAAGAAGGCCAACCAAATCCTGGGTTGCATCAAGAGGAGTGTGACCAGCAGGTCAAGAGAGGTGATTTTGCCCATCTACTCAGCTCTGGTGAGACCTCACCTGGAAGATTTTGTCCAGTTCTGGATCTCTCAACATAACAAAGACATTGATGTGTTGGAGTGGGTTCAGAGGAGGGCCACAAAGATGATCAGAGTGCTAGAGGATGATCAGAGGCTGAACAAATTGGGGAGATCTCATAGTAGCTTATCAGTACCTGAAGGGGCCTACAGAAAGGCAGGGGTAGGACTTTTTAATAGGATTTGTGATGGCGTGACTAGGATGCAAATTGAATGACGGGAGATTCAGGCTAGATATAAGAAAGAAATTCGTTATGGTGAGGGTGGTGAGACACAGGAACAGGTTGCCCAGAGAAGTTGTGGATGCCCACTCTCTGAAGGTGTTTAAGGCCAGGCTGGATGAGCCACTGAGTAGCCTGATCTAATGGGAGGTGGCAGGAAGGTTGGAACATCTTTAAGGTGCCTTCCAACCCGTTTGGGTTGGAAGGCACCTTAATTCTATGATTCTACGCTTCATTGGGCAATGTGAATCTATCTTAAAATATTACTGATGGTGTTGTGTGTATTTTGCCCGTAAAAGAGAATTTCATCATTCACCTGTGTTTGATGACATCAGGGAATTCTAAGAAATTTATGAATAAAATGACAGTGAATTGGAAAGCATACATTACGTCTGTGGCATACATTAGATTAGACCCTCATATTTTGTCTGTTCCTTAAGAATATTTAAGAAAATTTTTTGAGAGTTTTTCATTCAATTTTAAAATAATTAACGAATTTTCCTAATTGCATATCAGACATTATTTGTGAATAGAAAATCAGATCAAATTATGTGTTTCACCTTCACTCTATATTAAAATTCCCACTAAATATTTTGTCTGTTCAAACTCAACTTCTCAAAAATCTGCTTGGATTTGAATAATAATAAATTAATTAACTTTCTTTGTTGTGAAAAGTGCACCACAACAAAAAAACCCAGCATAGTCTGTTTACAGTATTAAGTACTATCCTTCTATCACTATCTTAGTTTGAATGTATTTGTTTTTCATTTGAATATGTGTCCCAAGTATTTTCTAAATTAAATTCTTAGTAGAGAAAATAATACTCAGCTAAGAAATCCATAGTTTTAAGGCAAGTTTAAATGAAAAACTTGTTTCTTTGGAGATACTACTGAAAAGTATGAGGCCAACTTAGTTCTTTAATCGTTGGTGTGGATCAAAAAATGAACTGAAGGAATTGGCAAAGCAACAAGGTTTATTGTTAGGATTGCTGACAAATAGTTTGACAGAACCAAAAGAAATCAAACAACTAATAAATTATATCTGACTAAAACCAAACTATTGCATGAAATGGGTAACTTTCTTGAACTATCAATAAAGGGAAAGAACAAGATAGCTTTGAAGATATGTTGTCCTGCATTACTGAGGACTTTTTTTTTTTATTTGATTTGTGTCTGACATTTTTTCCTTGTTTGTTCTATGTCCACATGAACTCTCCAGATCTTTCATTTTGCAGCACTACAAAATCATAGAAGATTGTCCATATTTTAAAAAAATTTCCCTATGTCTATTTATGAAGTCTGGTGTGAAGTTTCATTTTTTCCAATTTGGTATCAGTCATTATTAGCTTCTATCATGTAAGACTAATGTAAATACCTGGACTTCAGTAAAGCATTTGACTTGCAATCCCTGACTTTCTGTGATTCTGTGATTTAATGCATTCCATTTGCCTACACACTGAAACAATTTTAAAATAATGCCTTCCCTAAGATGCCTATTTCTTGTCCATTTTGTGTCTTGGAGATATGAAGTGTCAAATCTGACTGAGGGCAGTAGAAACAGCAATGTCTTTAGGCAGACAGCATCTACAGTCTGTATCATAAAAGTAAGGAGATTGCTGTTGTCTAAGTTACCGTTTTGTGGTAACTTAAATTCATCAGTTGTGATAAGAGCAAGACTGGAGATTTCTCACAGACCACTGAAGCATTTAACTGATATTCCACTAACCTTTCTGCTCCATCTGAACCCGAACAGCCTTCTCACAGTGCAGTCAATGAAATGAACCTTCCCATTCCTAACGACTACTGCAAGAATTCAAAGTTCTGACTCCAGTAAACTTACAAACATTAGAATGTGCTGAGTATTATCAGATAACTTTGGAGACCCCTTTAGTACTCTATCATCTGAGTTTTCACATTTCTAGCTGTGAAATTTCTGTAGTAAAGAGATATAAAAGAACAAAAACTAAGTAATCCAATTACAATAGCATGGATCAAATAAACTGATAATATACTTTAGTATTTTAATTTTTCTGGTTAAAAAAATGAAATAAAGTAAAAAGAATGTTGTCAGCTTTTGGGTAGGAATTAAAGTATTTTGTTTATAGTGTGCTCACTTATAACGAAGACCTTTTTGATTTTACAGATTTTAAAACTAATTTATTTGTCTTCAGTTATCTTATATGGCTTCAACTATGTAAGATTTCTTCATACGCATGATTAGTCAGACCTCCTTGAAGTAAGTGACAAAATTTTGCAGAGTTTAAAGGAAAGATAGCTTAGTCCTTTGATGAAATGTAACATGAATAAAATAGAAAAATAAAAAACACTTCTTTTTTTATAATTCAATAAAGTACTAGATGTGAATGATGAAGATTTATGAACACATATGAGTTTGTAGATGAATATTGCCTGGCCATTCCTCTTACATTCCTGGGTTTTGTTTTGCTTTAGATTTCCTAAAACAATTTTTAGTTCAAAAACTCTAGAAAAATCTCAGCTTAGCCCAGACTCGTGCTACAGGAAGGAGCTTCCTACCATTTAATTTCCAATCTTTTCTCTGATTTTGAACTAAAGGAACAAATCACTATTCTCCATACATTTTCTTTGAATGTTTAGCCTAATCCTACTTCTGTTCTATCACTTAGTTCTTCATTTACATGTTCTAGCGCTTAATTGTGCACTTTTTTGTGATTAAACAAATCCATGGGTTTGTTTAACATTTATACCATATATTTCAGTCTAAATCCCCATTTTGCAAAGCTTTGTATGTATTTTATCTTAGCATTGCTTCATTTGTCTGCCCTTACAGCACCTTCATGGTTTTTTTGGTGGTCTTTAATTTTGCTGTAGTTTGCTTAAATCGAATTGAACTTATTTATTTCAATATGCTTTGCTGGTTACTCATCTTCACTGATTTTGGGATAATAACTAGAATTCTAAAGTATAAAGTGATCTTTCTTTTTGCCCCGTCATAGTAATGACATAAACCTACCTTAGCTATAGAGTGCAACCAAAGTGCTGTAATTTAGGATGAGGATGGAAAGGGGAAGAGAACAGACAAAGTCCTCCATGAGACAGTGGTTTTTCAAAAATCAATACCTCAGTAGTCCTATGACCATAGATTTGGCTAGGATTATATTTGTAGACAAGTAAGCCCTGGGCAAAACCTGAACCAAATCTGGAAATACACCATCTAAGGAAAGAAAGAAGTATAAAAACTCTCTATACTGAGGATTTTTAATGGTGAAGGGCTGTGGTGCCTTTCCTGTGAGCGTTTGAGTGAAATAAGTTTTTCACAATCATAGGGATTGTGGGAAGCATCTATTCAGGCCAGCCACCAATCTTCAAATTCTCCTCTGAGGAATACTTAATGTTTGTAGTGAGTGGGGTACCTGTCCTATGGCCCAGGCAAGTTAGATGGCCAGGATGGCAATGGAGACCCTGGAGCTATGTATGGCAGGAGGGCACTGGGAAGAGTCTTCCAAAGTAACCTAAAGCGATGCTCATGTCTTGGCTGACAGTTGTCAATTCCAAGTTTGGCTCTTGCTCTTGATCAAGAGATCGGTCACCACTAGGAATTTTATAGCGTTGTTCGTGACAGTGACATACAGAAGCCATGCAATGAAACGGCAGTAACTGATAATGAGGTACAGGATTTGGTACACTGTGTAACAACTTTCCACTTACATATTTTTTACTCACACTTAACTGTATTGAAGACATGTTTCTTCATGTACCTACACAGTAGCCCAGATTTTGCTTGATGTGCTCAAGCTCTTGAGTTCAGTCATGTGGCTGTCCATGAAAAGGGACCACACAGTAAAGGTGACAAAGCTGTTTAAAATGTAACAGTTTGGAGAGTTTTTTTCTGGTTTTCACCATATAGTGACTGAGTTGTTTCACCTTATTAGTAGTATTCTGATAACTAGCAACTTCTATTCATCTTGGTCTTTACATTCTTTTCTATCTCCTCTGTGTGTATATGCACATGACTGCACAGACGTCTACTGACAAAATTTCTGTCAGGATACACACCAGCTAAGATGAATTAAAATGACAGCTGCCTAGAAAGAATGAAATTTTCTCCATACTTCAGATCAGATGTTTTCACTGAGCTGCAGCTACGCAGCAGATTTTTCTTTGAATGTTGGTAAGTATAACAGCAATTTTAAGAAAGTAAAGTGGTGCCCTGTATTACTAACAGAATGAGGTGAAACATCAGAAATAGCACACATGAGAACTACAAGAAACATTTGGTAAATTAATTCTCAGCATAGTATAACCGGAATTGTAAAAGGCCATAAAACATTTTAACATTTGCACTGACCGAAACTATGCTACTGGAAAGAAATGGTATATTATATAGCTTTTGGGTTTTTTTGTTTGTTTAACAAGCTTAGATTTGCTGCACTAAACTTATCAAAATGGTAAGTTTACCTCTAAAGCAAGCAGAATTTATTCACTCTTTACTCCTAATCAATACTCAAAGGTTAAAGGGCTTTTTATCACAATGGAAGAGAATTAAAAGCAAACATAGATCTATCATTCCTGCTAAATCATGCAATATATAGAGGGTAATGGATTTATTCTTTTTCTCACTGCATAAAATGCTTCTTTTCAGATCACAGCTACCATTCCTTAATTAAGAATTCACAAAAGTGCCATGTAAATGTACATAATTTATTGCCATCTTATTGAAGGTCTGGGAATTTTGCCAGTGAATGAAACATTTTATTCCATAGGAAAAATGAAGTGAATACTTCTGTGTTTGATATGACTGACTCATTCCTTAAACTGACATAGCCATAAATCTAAATTAGAGCAAACAGCACAGTCAGAGCAATATCTAATCAGTCTTTCAGGTCAGGATTTCAGAGGCTTGAAATGGTTATTACTTAATAAGACAAAGAATATTCAAACCTTAAAAGAACAGACATGAATGAGCTTTGTTGTCAACCTACTTTCCTCCTTGAAAAACAGAAGCTGGTGGTGCCACTAATCTCTGGGTTTTTATGTGTACCAGAAGGCACAGTTAGGGCTTTGATGACTTAAGAGGGTTTTCGTCATATTAGAGTTGCCAACAGCTGATTTGGTGCACAGCCAGGGAATGAGGCAGACGGACAACCAGATGGAAGAGTAATTTCAGAAGGATTGACCTTACAGGAAAAAGTGAAAAAAAACCCCAAAAAACCAGAAAAGCCTCCATATCTCTAGTTTCTGGCATCATGATCAGAACATCATAGGCATCTGCTGTTCCAAAAATTGCCATCAAATTCTACCTGGAGAATGACAGTATGTCCCTTTTCTTTATTTAAGGGTGACAGAGAAAGTAGTCAGAGCATAATCTGGGCTGCTGTTTCCCTTCTGTTTCACATATGTTGTAATAAATAGGCGTGTTGTGCTGTATCCTTTCCCCTGATCTTTCCAGTTTGAGAGAATTTTACTTTAAAGCTCTTGCTGTCATCACTTTGCGTTGTGTCCGTGGGTATACACTAACAGCACTGTGGGGTTTTAGTATAAATTATTGCACACGTGCTTTTGAAACATTCAATGAGCTCTAGAAACAAAAAGGTCTTTTTGCCTTTTGAGAAAAAAAAATGCCTTTTTAAGTGAAAGAAAATAGAGATGTATATTTACAAGATCTTTAAAATACATCCTAAAGGAAAGACATCAAAAACATGGAAAAGGAGAGGTATTTTTCCTCCCTCGGACTTTGAAAGTTAAAGGAAGACGATTCAACATTTTCTCTCTGATTAATGTACTCAAATTTAAATTTAATTCTAAAGAGAACTTCCTCATACTATTATTTTGGAGTTTTAAAATTCATAAAAAAACATTAAAATATACTAATAGTAGAGATAAAATTATAAGAATCAGTCATGACAGAGTAAATCAGGTATCTTTGCTCTGAAAATGTGAAGTGTAGGTTATTGCAACCAGGGTTTACATGTTTGTTGTAAAATGAAATGTACTTTGAAGAAGCTGATAGTCTTAGCTGAGTTTGAGCAGAGCAGTGCAGCAGCATCTTTTAGTTATGAGCAGTCAGTGAGGAACTGACACCAAATAAAGCAGTGCTTTCCCAAGAACCTCAGGTACTCTGTGATAACTTGGCAGCACACTTCTGAAAGCAGCTGGGAGGCTACAAGGAAGTTAATCACCTTGAAACTCTCCTAGTTTTACAGCAGATTTTTTGTTGTGCTATGGAGTCAATTCTCCTTGAAAGCGGGTGGCCAGCCAGGTTGTTCTCATGAGTAGAGTGGTAATCACAGCAGAAGTTGCACAGAGATTGCTGTGAATCAAAAGGAAAATGTGTGGAACTGGTAAATCCGTGTTATACTGCTCTTAAGCACGGCTGCCAGCATAGGCTGAGAAAATCAGAGAAAACTGTTTTCAGATTTCAAGTGTGTGCTTTTAAGGCAGAGAAAAATTTATCATGTCTCACATTTTACGAGATGACCTGAAATTTTTTTTGCCCATCATGGAGATAGCAACGGCAGAGCTAACACTTTTTTCTTTGATTAGTTCTTATGGTTCTGGCTTAATCAAGCTCTATGCATTTTTCATCATACATAAATAGTAATAATGCCAACATCCAGTCATCATTTGAAAGTTTCAACTCAAAACCCAATGGAGAAATCTCTTTCAGTATTTAAGGCTTACTTCAGTAGTTCCAAAATATCCCAAGCAATTGAAATCTCACTGTCTACTAGACACTGAACAGTATTTAACAAGTAGTTTTGTAATTTTCCAGTTAACTTTAGATTTTTCTAAAGAGAATGATAGAAGAAATAAAAATAGGAAATGAACCCTCCTCAGGTAGGAAGAAGGTGAGAAATAAATTTAAAAAATGCAGACATCATACAAGACTACTTTGTCTTTTTTATCTTCTTTCTTTATATCTGCCTCAAATCACTAACCAAACCTACTTACCTTCTAGTAAGCAGGAGGAGGAGTTTAGTTATTGCACTGTATCTTGGACATACTGATGGATGATGATTGAGAATTTAATATGAAATATGTTCATTTTCCATCACCCTCATTTAACACAAAGGAGCTGCTAAAAGTTCCAACCTGAAGACTGAGACTGCTGCCAAAGGAGTCAAGATCCTGCATCAGGTCAACATTGAAATCTTTTCCACAAGAAGTTTCCTAAAAGTAACTGTTGTTGTAGAAGCCATCATCTACAACTTGCTGGTGTTTAAAAACCCAGCAACAACATAACCTTGATTTGACAGACTTCTAAACTGCTAACTGAAAATGAAAAAACAACATTGGCTGCAGCTGTCACCAGCAACTTGACAAGGGTCTATAAACACACAAATCTAGTAGCCTAATAGTTCAGGAGAATGATTTTTGTGGTCTGCCCTCACTGGACCTAATACAAACTTTCTCCTCTCAGTCAAAAAGAGAAGACAAAGCTGTGAAAGTGCTGAAATTGCACTCCTTATGTGAGCATAAATGGGTTTTGATATAAAATACCTATGAAACAAAAACATAATGATTCACTTAGACATAACTGATTTCAAATGTCTTTCATTTCTACTTCATATGCTTTACAGATTTGATTTTCACTTCAACAAATAAAACATTTAGAAAGTTAAAATAGAAAGTTATACCTAGTGTCAAGCAATATCTATTTATATACTCTTTTCTGCCTCCAGAAGATGAACTGAAGCACCTACACAGAATATATGTAAGTGATAGTAAACTCAAAAGATTTACTAATGAGAAGACCCAGAGTTGTAAAGATGCCATGATATCTGTGTCATCTGTTTGTGCAAAAAGATTCTGGATGCTGCAATATTAATATCTCTCAGAGACCCTTCCTGTCAAAAATTCAGATATGTGGTGCTGTCGGGTGAAGAGCCAGTAGAAAGATTGTTTATGTTTTCCAGTTTAATTGCTTGTAACACTGAATCAGTATTAATCATACTGTCTGGCAAATAGGTAAGTGAAATCAAGGAAATCTAGGGTAGGAAAAGCAATATAGCATTAAATTCATACAGCTGCAAGCTTGACAGCAGTCACTGCATATCTGAAAATCTATTTCACTTCCTCTCATATGCATATGGTTACAGCTTGCTTTTCAAATAAATCTGATCAACATTTTGTGGTATTTGAACATTTCCCCATCTGGTGGATTGTTCATAAAACTCATTTTCCC
The DNA here is from genome assembly GCA_013400935.1 of Turnix velox. NCBI lineage: Eukaryota > Metazoa > Chordata > Aves > Charadriiformes > Turnicidae > Turnix > Turnix velox. Next base: position 32,888 of record VZTY01029618.1, on the reverse strand, counting down.
TGATTTAGTGACGCTAGGAACATATTAGCCTGAATGGGTTTAGATTTGTATTTGGAACTTCTGGGTTTTTGCAATCCCTCATATGTCTTATAATATGTTCCTAATTTTACAACAGATTAATTTACGTTTTAGAGCTAATAAGCCAGGTGTCACAGTGTTTGGCTATTCTTTGCTGTATTACAATATTCTGTTGTAAAGAATCATGCCCACTGACTTGATGCATAAAAAGATGAAGGAGATTTAATTTTTTACTTCTTTTTTTTTACTACTTTCCTGAAATGCCCAATCCTCTGAAAATTAGTCTGACTATCCCAAAAAGTATTAATTAGGCCACATCCAGCTCTTGCATTGCATAAAACACTGCTTTCAACCAATTACTCTAAGGATCCAAACCAAGTAATTTTTTTTTCCCATTAAATTAGGGCATTTTTATTTTCTGTACTGATTTTTATATATTATGCAATGTCCCCAAATGCTGACACAGTGCAGCTAGTACTGCAGTGTTGAAATGTGTTAGTATCTTAGCACCACACCTGTGATGTCATGAATTCAGGTCCTTCTGATCACTGGAAGGTATAGTAATGTAAAAGCATAGAAACCAGATGGATTCATGTTTGGTTCAAACACTAAATTTGTCCACTAGTTTGTAGAAAACAGAGAGAAAAAAGAAATTCATCATCCAGTCATGGACATATTTGCTTGTTACGTGTTTTTGCTTCTGATACCAGAATCCAAACAATTCCTAGTTAGCCTGTGACTGGTTAGCCTGAGACACCAGAATGTATCCCATAATTTTGATGAACCTCAACCATTTTACTCCCAGGAACTGAGTGTATTTCCTTATTTCTTCTTGTCTTGACATTACACAAAGCTGTCAGTGATGCCCATGCTGCCATCCTCCCTCGTGGCAGCAAGTGATCAGAGCAGATTCAAACATACATTGAAGTCCCTCACTAGATGGCTTACACAAGGTGCCACCTTCATGTTATTAAAACATCAATCATGGTAGAGCCCTCTTGGTGTGCAGGGAGCTGCTGAACTAAATGAAGCAAAATGAACCTCTCTGTCAAACCAGTAGAAATCCTGCTAAGCTTATTTCAGGAGTTTCCCTTTGCTTCGCAGATATTATTAAGTTCATCAATACAATTAAAAACCTTCTCCTTATTACATTACAAACTGTTTAAACTCATCCTCCTGTAATAATGTTGTTAATATTTGTATTAAAAAGCCATCAATGTTGTCCATATTTGCATTAAAAATCACCACTATCAGACTTGTTCTTTACATCTATTTGGTTTAATCGATTTTAATCGGAAACATCTTCATTTTTTTGCCAAATGTTCTCATACCTACTGCTTTCTCCCTCTTTGGATCAATGAGTCCTGCTGGTTCTCCATATTTTCACTCCAGTATGGGTGCTATTGTGCTCATGCATCAGGCCTCAGCAGGTTGATTTTAGCAAGCAGATGAGAAAGGATTTTCAATGTATGCCTCTTGCTCAAAGAAAAAGTGCTGTAATTGTTTATCATCTGTTAATGAAAGGCATTACTGATACCACCTCATATTTCTAGATGAGTGTGGTAATGCAGCTTTCTCTTCTGTTCATCCTAGTACTGCTGGCTTGTACAAAATATGGTGTGAACGTATAGCAGATTGAGCTTCACAGATCATGCAGCTGTGAGAGACATAACAAGTTGATCACACACAAGCTGCTGTGCCAGACACTGTTTCTCAGATCAAGCAACCTGGACATGCGGTCCACAAGAATTGTAAATAGTAGGGGAATTAAAAAGACTAAAGTATTGATGGATTCCCTAAAGATGAAGCTGCGAGGCAGATTTTCAGCTAGCCATATGTGTCACTTGGACACATGCATGTAAGCATTGCTTAAAACTACAGTAGCCTTTGGTTTTGTTCCCAAATCTGATTTTGAAGGTAATTGAGCTTCTAGGCCATGTTATATTGAAAATCATACTCTATGGTGCCATTCATTTTATTTCATGACAATTCTGTATTCTATTTAAACATCTTTTTTTTTTCCAAACCTTAAAAGGATGGTGATTGTAGGCAGTATTTAGCTGAAGAACAGTTGAAGGACAGCTACATTTAGATCTTAAATCTTGCTTATGAGGCAACATAAAGCTTTAAAGAAGAGAAATAAATCCCCCCCCCCCCAAAAGGCAATAAAGGGTAATTTAATTAGAGACCTGGCAACAAAAGTATGGTTTTTATAGCATCATCCATTGACAAGTACTCTTTTACCTTTCTCTGTATGGGAGGTTGCCAGTTTTCAATCTAAGAAATTCTTGGTATCACTGACCAAAAAAATCACACGTTTAATGCAGACCAAGGCTGAAGGCAATTTAGCAGCATTAAGTATTAGCACATCACAACCACTTGGAGTATATTTCTTCCTTTCATAAAATAATATGGGTAGTTATTAAAGAAACAGGTATATTAAAACAGAATCAAAGCCATGCATCAAACTGTTGTAAATCTGGCAGAACGTGCCTTTACAATAATATATGACTTGACCTTCAGCTACAAATTTCCATTGGATATTTTTAGCTACCATTTAATCCAAATTAGCAAAGCATACAAAGTGTTTTCATCCTGTGCATTCCCAGGGTCTGGATCATCACCAAAAACATACCTGTTAGTAAGTACCTAGTCCATTTTCCCTTAATAACAATTCTTTGCACTTAAATTGCACTTGATCTTTTCAAACAGATCCACAAAGTGCTACTTCCTCTGTAAATAGAGGGAGAAGTTAATTTTAACTTGGAGCATGCTGTACATTCAAATTTGACAGGGCGGGCTACAAGGTTCTAGGAGTGGAAGGTAGTTGTTTCTTAAGATATTTTTTGGAACTTCTTGTAATATATGACCTAGGGAGTTTGTTTGGTTATTATGAACTATGTAAACCATTCAGTGCAATTGGTGATAGATAAGATGGATGGTGGGGAAGGAATGCATCCTCTTCACTTCACCACTGCTTGCCTCCCTGAGTTTACTCTGAGGAGATACAGTCTCAAATCCCCAAGTAAATGACAAAATCCAACTTAATTTCTAAGACAGAATCGAGACCTGAGAAAAAATATTTGCCTTTTTGATGACTGCAACTATATTTTTTTTTTTAATAGTGTTTCCTGGAAAGACTAGCATAGCAGATAAACAGTATTAGCAACTAACTTATTAATAATTGTGATTTCAAGGACATAACATCACTGGAACTTTTTTATGGCAAAAATGTTGCCTACATTCCGTTTCTCTCAATACAAACAAGCCACCCCTGGAATTGAATCTGGACAATAATACAGGATAGTAGATGTCCAGTATTATGCAAACCACAAACTGTCATGTTTTCATCCCAGCTTTACAGAATATTCTCAAAATATGATCAAAAACACAGCTTTTGTGGTACATGAGTAAATAACCTGTTTTCTCTCAAAATTAATTAATCAATAAGCAATGATAAATCTTGTGGGAGAAAAGCAAAATCATGAACAAAGAATTCAATTCCCAGGAATGTGAAACTAAATTTTTCTTTCTCTTTAATGTCTAATACATTTGTGTAAATGACTGTGACTTACCAAAAATGTAGGAGCTTAGTCTTAGGGCTTTTGTTTTTTTAGGACAGTCAGCATTTAATTATATCTTTCTTAAAGGACACACAATCAGAGTGTATAGTTTTGTCATTGCTAACTTTGACTCTGTATGTCCTACATAAGTGATTAAATCTCTTGCAAACAATTTATATATAGTTTGTTTCTTGAAATGGCACCTACATGTTTTTGCATTGACACAGTAAATTTTTGTTGATATGAGTTGTTTTCTTCACACATTTAGCATTGCATTAAACAAAAAGGGTTTTGCTAAACCATAAGTTGTTGCTGCATAATCTTTTAACTATGCAGCAAAAGTAAAAAAGCCCTAATAAAGATCAGACATAACATAATCAAAAATTAAACAAGATTTCATGTGCAGTAAAAACAATTCTCTTTATATAAATATCAGTATATTATATAGGTAAAATACTTAAAATATAAGAATCAAACCAATTCCCAAGGTATATAATAAGTCAGCAACAGATCAAACTAAATTCCAGTTCTAAATAATCACCACAATATAGATTTTCTTGAGATGGTTCAGAAGACAAGCGTTTCACTGACTATAGCAGAAGTGTTTATTTGATGAAGGTATTGGTCTTGATCAATAAGAACTGTAAGGCTTAGGTAAATACTTGTCAATCAAAATGTCCTTCTGGATGATTATCTCTGTAGAACAAGTACTTCATGTCTTCATGGCATGACAGCAAAGATGTACATCCATGGAAAGTGCAGAGTGAAAGTAGAAGAAACTATCATTAATTACTTCTAAAGAGCTGTGGAAGTGTTTCAAGGTTGTTTGCTACCTGCAGACTTGTTAGTTTCTTCATTCAGTATGTCACAAGGGAGAGATTTTTGAAGCAATACTAACACTCCAAAAATATAAATATCAATATGATGTATGATTCTAATCTCTGCTTTGCAGATGTTAATGCCCTGGTAACGAGGAAAAAACTCTAAATGTCTAAAGAAGGCAAAGCTGGTCGGTTCACAGTGCAAACTGTTACATAACTTTGGCAGATGGAGTGCCTTACCTTAAAAAATAAGAGAATTGCAAATACAAAGTCAAACCTTCGGAAGCTCATTCTTGCTCTCTAGACATGAAATTTCCATGAAAACAAAAAAATAGTAAAAAGACACAGTCCAAGGTGTCATATGTTTTCAAAATTATTAACAAAAGTGCCATTTATAAATTGCTAGGTGCAGTGCTGCCTTCTGAGATTATCATCTCAAGTTGTGCTCATCAGAAGAAAGCCTACACTAATAATGCCATGCTTCTGAATTCTGCTTTCATTCTATAGTGTCTTCTACACGATAAAGCCTTCAATTAAGACTTAGAACAAGCTGTGGATTGTTACCTGTTGGCACACGTTCTGTTCAGAAATCTCTTTTCTGTGGACCTTTTGCTTTAAGAGAAAGCAAAGCAGTGATGTTTCAGAGAAGAAAGCATGAACTCTACGACCTGGACTCTTGAACTCTGGTGGAACAGCCTTGGGCATATAATCTTGCAGCTCCCTCTGCCTCTGTGAAATGAGACTGATTGCATTCTAGAGAAGTTTCATTGGGTTTTTTCTAACCCACTCTCTCTGTGTAAAAATTATATTTCAAATAATAGACAAATAAATCAGTAAAAAATTTACATTTAAAGTCATGTAGGCTTTTTTAAATTTTATTTTAGGATAAAAATATTTAGCCCCTTTACTTTTTATAGCCTTTTTAAACAAAACATGAAAATGTGCATATGCCAGCAAGGACATGTGCTGCACTGCAGAGAGCTCGTTCATTTTTTTTAAATGCTATGAAATTAAAGGACAAGGATCAGTCCTGTGTGTTTAACACGGTCAAGGACTTTAATGTTAAAAGGAAAATAAAATACCAAGGGTATAATAAGCACATAAAAGTGACAAATTACTATGATAATTATCTGAAATGGGAAATGAGAGTGCTAACATTCTTACTGAAGGAAAGGGTTAAAGGGGCAGTACAACACATACATTGTGTAAGCAGTCAGAATGATGGAAACCCTCTGTTCCTCATTAGAGGAATACAAAATTAGAATACAAATTGATCTTGTTAAATGGATCTTCTCGATGGACAAACTTTTCAGCTGCTCAAGACAAAGCTAAAAGAGTTAGATCATGAGGACAAACATCCACTAGATGGTGACAGACTGAAGCATGCAAAATGATGGAAGTTGAGTCATCTTTCTTTGGTTTGTACTTTGGCATTGTTGTACTCAGACCTCTAGCTTAGTGTAATCCTAGAGCTTCTGCTTCTTAGTCATCTGCTGAGACTGAGACTGGAAGATCAAACTGTAGAATGTCNTGCTAACATTCTTACTGAAGGAAAGGGTTAAAGGGGCAGTACAACACATACAATGTGTAAGCAGTCAGAATGATGGAAACCCTCTGTTCCTCATTAGAGGAATACAAAATTAGAAGTGTGTGGAGTTAGGAGAAACAGATAAAATGCTACTTTTTGCATTTCAGTTTATTTCTTTTCTTCTTCCCCTTTTTCTTTTACATATTGCCAGAAATTAATATTTTATATAATCTGAAACATATTTGTAGAAGTACCGAGTCTGGGCGGTTTTTTGACTGATCTTGTTAAATGGATCTTCTCGATGGACAAACTTTTCAGCTGCTCAAGACAAAGCTAAAAGAGTTAGATCATGAGGACAAACATCCACCCTTGCAGCAGGTGAGGACATCCTGCACTAGATCACATTGCACAGAGCCTCATCGAGCCTGGCCTTGAATGAATCCAGGTCTGGGACCTCCACCACATCTCTGGGCAACCTGTTCCAGTGCCTCACCATGTTAGGAATTTCTTCCTAATGTCTAATGTAAACCTGCCCTGCTCTAGTTTAGAACTTTTGATCATTTTCTACAAATTAAAAAATCCGTGCTTGCCAATCTTTACATTGAATAATGTAGATTTTCTATCAAACTGTACTTTTATATTCTTCAGAATCCTGGAGTACTCTCTACCCATGTAGCAGATATGTAAGCCTTCCTCTGAAGGCTATATACTTGCTAGAGCTATTTTAAATTTTTTACTTGACAACGGATATATGAAAGTTAATAATATGAAATAACCACAATAAGTCACTGGAACAGAAACAATTACTAGACAGTATTTAGCATATTGCTTCTTTTAGACTAATTTTCTAGCTGATTTTTTTTCTGTCTTCATTTAGCAAGATCAAAACCAGGGAAGATAGATTTTTAATGTGGAATAACATAGTAAGAAGATAGTGTACTGTCAAGAGATTTTGAACAAGGCAGAATGGGAAAAAGGGAAGATTTGTACTAAGTATTTATGCATGAAATAAACCTTGCTGCAACAACATGTTCTTCCTGCCATGGAACACATAGTACAGGGCCAAAAAATCACAGATCTATGGTCCAGGTAAAGCTTTGGCACTCAATAGCATGAAGGCATTTCTGAATTCCTGACTGCAATGCTGTTATCCTGCAATGTATTTCCATATTCTGAGGTACCGTCTTACTCTTCTTCAGGAATTGTAAAATGGTTGTGCATGGAATGAGTTGGCAGAAAATACATAACTTTTGGAAGACCAGGACTGTGTCCCAGCTGAGCTACAAACTTCCTTAGAGACTGTACCAGCAGTAAAGGTCCATGTTCAACTCCATTTTACTCTGAACTGCTGAGGGGTTCTGCAGCTGAGGGCTGCTGTTGATGTCAGCAAAGAGAAACCAGGTGCTCCCAGAGCACAGTTCACACCTTTTGCTAAAGCAGATTTCACAGCAGTTGTACTTTTAATGGAGCTGCCTTGGCAAAGAAGTAACTGCACTGTTAAGCTTCTGGGATCTGTGCATCACATTTTGTTCAGGCATTTTCACCAAAATGCGAAGATTCCATCAGACTGGCATAAAGGAATTAGTGTCTTTGGAGTGGGGATTAACAGTGTCCCAAATGCTGAAAAAAGAGGTGGGGGCAGGTGGCACTTCAGACAGGGTTAGGATCTGAAAGAAATTATTCTTCTCCCTCCTTTAACTCAGGCACACAAGATCTGCAGAGGACTGCCTCATTCTATTGGAAATATCCTGAAACCCTCAATCCTCCTGGTAGATTAGATAACTAGGTCTTCTCTTACAAAAGTGAAGATTCCCCCCCCTTTTTTAAAATTTCAAAATATACCTGTAACAGAATACAGTAAGAGTAGCTGCCCTCCTGTGTTTAATAGTTCAGTGATTACAATACTCCATCAAGACTTGAGGTTCTAGAAGTTACAGTTTCTGCCTCCTGAAATGGAGGGTTACATCTGCATTTCCTGGATTTCCTGAATCAACAGTACAGAATGTGCAGTTTGGGCAATAGGGTAGCAAGAAGTAATTTAACTTCTGTCCAAATGGTCCACATTCTGTGGAAAAAATAGATATTTGGAGGGACAGAGGGAGCCTAAACTAGAACAAGAAATAATATGACTCTAGATTAATGGACACACAAGTCTCTTGAGACAGTAGCACTGCATAGATCAAGGTCTCTGCTCTTCCATAAACATCTATTGGAGCATGTCACATTTCAGTCAGCAAAAACACTGAGACAGCAGGACATTTTATTAGGAAGGAGAAAAAAAAAATCTGTCAAAGTGGAACATCTGGTCACACTTGTTTATATTTTCTGATTAATAACATCACACATTTAATGTGTGCACATTTAAACTGTAGTCTAATTAGATGTTGAAAGTATTCTGGTGTCATTTAGCCAAGATGCCAAAATACTGCTTTTGTTTGCAGTCAGAAACTGATACTGTGTTCCTTCACCAAGGTCCCCTCATACTGCAATAAGCAGCAGGGGTGTACTAATCTTCTGCACTAGTACTTCAGTTTTCTCATTACAAAAATTGGCTTCATCTTCCTGGCTCAGCAAATCCTGATCAGAGTGGCTCAGACCTTGGGGGACACAGACTGGGAGCAGCAACAGCCAAAGAAGAGCCAACTGCAACAGCAGATATTTTAGCAACAGCTGCCTGGTTTTGTGTGCTCCTCCTGGGTATCATTTTGAATGTTTCAGCTTAGGTGGCTTGAGGTGCTGGTCCCCACTAGGTATTATAGAGCCAAATAAGAATAGGATGCTCTTTAGAATAAAGTGACAAGCACTGTGGCAATGCACCAGCAGATTACTAGCATCTTCAGACATTCTCAAAAGGACTGAAAAAGTAAAAAGAGCAATCATACAGGTACAGAGTTATAAAGCCAAATAATTTTCAGATCATCCTCTGCATTTGTAGTGAGGCTTGTACACATTTCACTATTCCATGGGCTATCTGAGAGGACAGCAAATTTCATTAGCTGCATTGTGACCATGACAAAAAAGAAACAGAGAAGCCCATCTTTCATTCAGTGTCAGTGAGTAAATGGAAGAATGGGAAACAGCAGCCAAGTCTCTTAAGCTTCATGCTCTAACCACTGGTCTATTCAAGGGAGTGAACGGGATCATTTGTTCCTGGTGTACATGTTCCACTTCAGTGTTCATATACAGCTACATGTATCTCTTACACACAAAAGAAAAAAATCACAATAACACAAGTAATTCTCCTGTAATGGCTATTGCCTTTACTTATATTTTGTTGCTCTGTTTTTTGTAAAAGCAGTTGAAGTTCTTACAGGCTTCATATGACATCAACCCCAAATTTTGGCAAGGCATAATTGTGAGGTTTCAACTTTGTCCATTAAGTTTTGTCAGGTGGATCATAAGTATTCATAATGATTGATTTTACCTCTTTCATGAACAAAATAATTTTTCAAAGCTGTACCAATAACTGCCTATATGTACTGCATGAAAACAATGTAACAGCTGAGTTCTATAGACTGGATTAATGTACCTAATAAAACTTCCTCCAATTTCTTGAGAGGTGAAAGGTAACTTCCTCATTTGGAATTTGTCAAAAGTTTAATATTAACAATTTCCTTTCACAAAGTCACCAAGAATAATTTTTCAGAAATTCACTGGTACTGTTACTATTCATCTTCAAGAATCAGTGACATTAAATTCATTATTATAATTTATTTGAGTCACATGCTTGAAAGGGAACATGAAACTGAAGAAGAGATTTTTTCAAATTATTATCTGAAGACATCTTCCTCCCTCCCTGGGATCACTCTCCTAGGAACATCCTCTAGAGACAATGAGAGTCACACATTGTTGAATGGGCCAAATTATTTTCCTTCATGCTACTAATAAAGTACTTGTCACAATGTCAATGCTTTCAGTATGAACTTATAGGTGTTCTACCCATAGCTCTTGTCTGAAATTGCTTGATACTTGTAAAAAAACACCAAAAAGGCGAATAAAATGTTGAACTTCCAAGGGGCCATGTCAAAAAGTCCATAACATTTTATGTTGGTGGAAAACTGGAAACTGCTGTACTTGTAGGGCTATTGTATACTCTCTCAGGCAAGTAATGTTTAATACAACTGTTATGAGTGTCAACAGACTTTATTTTTTGGATGTACAAGTTTAGTTTCCCATAATCCCTAATTACACACACACATAGAAAAAATGACCAATGCTTTGAAGACAGCAATCAACATTTCTCCCTCTTTTCCATGCTATCCATATGACATTTCTAACTGTGGAAGAAAAAATGAATCATCTTTTGATCTCCTGAAAGAAAGTCTACTGACACTCTCCTGATCAAATGTGTTGTGATAAACACACAATCTCTCAAGAATAGGAAAAGAGAAGGGTATTTATCACATATCTTCTCATTTCAATTAAAGTTACTTGTAAATTTTCAGAGATGTTGTGAATCTAGAGGCCACTAGAAGGAGATTTCATAATAAGCATGAACAGTTTATATAATCAATCAAATAAAATAAAAAACCCTGAAATGCACTGTATTTTCAAAATTATGTTTAAGTTTTGTTTCTCCTAGCACCAAATTATTTATAGGAATTCTGCTGTCTTTGTGGTATTTTCAGAACACAAACTGAAACCCTTGGGGAAAATTACAGCATAATTTCTGACTGACTGTCTTGAATTTTTTGTTTTACTCTTTTCTGTTTAGGGCATATAATCAAGGAAAGAACAGTAGTATAGAGTCTTGGTGACCAATCCCAAATGATTAATTAAAACTTTGAAATTACTCTAAAATCACCGTAATATTAATAAACAGCTCATAAAAACACCTTTGCTGAAATAGTCATATTAAAAGCTTTTCAAAGTACAAGGAGCAACAATTATGGTCTTTTTTAAAAGGTCTGTCTAATGTTAATTCCTTAGCTAAAAACATGTTCTGGTACTGCTTCTAAATAGTTTTAACAGGATTTTTTCACAAATCAAAAGTTAACATCTATTTCTCTGAAATCACCCAGGAACACTGGCATCAAATTATTTTATCTTCTCTTTCACTGGTGGGATTCTTATGCTGTCTTGAGTTTATGTGAGGGGATCTGCAGATTCTAAGACAGCCTCATGTGTGAAGTCATACTATTGCAAAGATGCTGAGTAGAAACAGAAAATATTTCTGCATAGAAATCTTAGAGATATGATCTCTCTCAACTGTGTGTACACTATGGTGGAGTTCTTCACAGGTCATGGTGATACCATGTCTCATTTGAGGTATTTTCTGGAACTCTGAGAAATAAAATCACCCCTGCACATTCGTATCCAGAACCATAAATGTGTGTTTTGGCAACTGTGTTATTACCCATTCAGTATCCATCTACATTTTCCAAACAGTCAAATTCTAAGCAGACACCTTCCAAACCCAACAATATTTTTCTTACCCTACACAGAGAGAGCTTCCTGTACACACAGGTGAAACCACATTTGAACTTATGGGCAAGAAAAGCAATGACAATAGATTGCTGACATGCTCTGGATACAGAGTTATTGGTGTGGGGAAAATACAATCCTTTCCTCTATCCTCTTTTTTACCTGCATTAAAAGCTATCTGAGGTAACGAGTCCATAAGAGAGTAAGGGTGGTGATATTCAAATATGCAAATAGTGTATGATGAGGCATTGGCCCTGTTCAACCAGGAGTCACAGATGCTATTCCAACATAACTCATTAGCAATGGTGCTTCAGTCTTCAGTGTGTCCTGGTCTTCTCCATGTACTTGTAACCACAAGTTGACAAAACACTATTTCTCTTTATAATGTCACTGGACCAAACAATGTCCTTCTATCTCCTTCCTGAAATTGAAATACTAATGTCACAAAAATGACAAATTCATTGGCTAATTTTGTGGAACTGGAAAGTTTGTTCTCATGTGCCAGGGCTGCTTAAGGTGCTGTTTCTCTCCTATCTGCCCCTGTTTAGTGTGATGCTGCTGCCCAGAGGGTTTTGAGATGTAACTCACCATCAGGATCCCTTCAGCCAGAGGAACTAAGCCTTTTCTGTGCATCCAACATGTTGTCACAGGAAAGGTGACACGCTATGCAGGTGATCTAAAAAACCGATGCCTTGTTTGTTGGTAAAGAAACGTTTTTCAGGAAAAGAGGAGCATTTGGAAATCCAGGAACAGCTGTCAGATGGGAAGCAGGGGGGTAAATTGGAACATTTCTGGTGAGCCCACCGTTGCATGTCTGTCAGTTTGACAGGTATGCAGTACATGGCCAGCACAGCAACCTTAAACAGGTTACAGTTAAACTCAGAAGAGATGTGCAGGTTTAGAGCTGCTACTAGGAGATAATGTGGTTTTGAGCTATGGACAAATGATATCAGTGTGCTTCAAAACTGGAAATATCCTAGGATTACTTCTGTCTTATCAATTGATTTCTAGAAATCATCTGAGCTTAGAATTGAGAGTAGGCAGTGAAAGAACATTTTACTGGAAAACTTCGTATTATTTTGTCATCCAAATAAGAATGAGGAGATCATTTGACTGTTTTGGCTTCTGCGTGGTTATGTTTATTTAAAGAAACAGAACACTATTTAATTATGTATGTGAATACTTGGAACATATAATTACTACCCAACAGGCAAGCTCTGTTTTGGGTTTGTTGGAATGCCAACGGGCTTTTATTAGTTCAGCCCATCACTCTGTTCTGAAATGGAAATGAAAAGTGGAAAATATGTTTTCCTTCTCTAGGGATCACTTCAACTCCTTTTTCTCTTTATTTTATCAGACTTCTTGTTGCTATGGGGGTCTTGAAGGCCTATTATTAAAACACCCTGCAGTCCTAAGGGAAGAAAGGCAAGCTGGTGCTGCAGATGGGAGCAGTGTGAATAGAATGAACTATAAGCACCAAAGAATTCCAATAAATGCAGTAAAAAACAATGTATTATTCTCTTTTTCGCCTTTTATAATAGATTTCTAAAGAATGAAAACTTTAATATAGGTAACAATATTTCTATAACTTCATTGCAGCATATTTTTATTACTATTATTTAGATGTCTGCAGTACATTTTTAAGATATAAGAATCTACTTAATCTACTAAGTTCACATTATACTGAACATCGGTTGAACTGTAGAATAAAAATTGGATGAAAGGGTGAGACAACTTATACAATAGGAATACACGATGAAGAACAAAGACATTTCTTGTATTTCAAAGATGGAATACACATTAAAAGATTATTTTGAAATAACCACGATTCCAGATCAATTACAGACCTGTTAGTGACAAACTTCTGAAATAAGTCCAAAGCATAGCTTGGATTTTCTCTAGAACAGAAGGAGCATATTTCCTCCTAGAAAGTCATATGCATTTCCATACAAACTTACAGAATTTCCTTTAATTTCAAAAGGCATTCTGGTTTGAGAACTACTAGCTTTATTTCAGAAATGTTTCATTCCTCAGTCACATCATTAGTCTTAACCTCCGCTTTGTTAACTTTCATGTCTTGCCAAGAGGCTCTATCTGAAATGTGTTCACCTCCACCAACTGAAGTGTGTTGTGTTCCTGTAAGGGAGTTAGAAAAATTGTGTAGAAGTTTCTAGACTACAAATAGATGCACATGGAACTGCCTAAGCACAGGATTTTTAAGGTACTACATTATACATCAACAGAAGCAATGATGCTATCAAAGCTGTTCCTTTCAAAAACTCATCAGCCTCCACAAAGCAACATCTGTTGCTCCCTTCTATATGATAACATTCATATCAACATATTGGCAAAAAGAGTACTAGGAAACAGAGACACTATAAAGGACCCTGGGCCTATCAAAGTATGTACTTAGATACTCCTATGTTTTCTATATGTCTCCCTTGATTCTGTTTTTGAGAGCATTCAGCTTGAGAGGCACAGTAAATACAACTTTGCAGTTCCTCTGGAAATTATAATGGAAGTTATGTTTATACAGCTGAGCAAAAAGATTGGGAGAAGAAAAAAAAACCCAAAACTGTTTTGTGCCTGGACAACACAAGTAGATTGTCAGGACTTCTTTGTGATTTTGTTTTTTAGAGGGAAACGCAGGCACTGTTAAAGTGATACCATAGTGGCTACACTTCCCAGCTCTGTTCAAACGAAGCTGGGAAGTATCCATCATGTCCATACAAACTTTAGTCATCATTTCTTTATATGGAAATGTATTACAGATTTTATTACAAAATTATTATCTAATGTACACTTATAAGTATGTTTGCTTCACTCTTCCCTGACCCACAGAAACCTAAATCTTTACAAGATTGTTTTTAAGGTTTGATTTAATTTAATTGAAGCTCACTAAAAGCTGTAAAATCCTGTAATCAATATATTGTTCAGATCCTTCCAGAAGACAGTGTCCAGCTCTGAGGCCTTCTGTGGAGGAAAACTGTTTCCTGTCTGGATGACAAGCACTCAACAGGTAATAGGTCCGTGGTAGTCATAAATGTAGTAATATTGCCCTAGAGTCACATGCATTATGTTCATAGTCCATACATTTTATTATATGGCTCTGAATGCATCAGAATTAAATGATTTCATTAACTTCCCTGGAATACAACTGAAATGGGTAAGATATTCTGAAACCTTTATCATCAAAGAAATGTTCTCAAAGGCTAATATTTGCATTATACCTTCATACTACCAATGTGCATGCAAAATTCAGGACTCCTTCACTTTATCATTCATTTGCACTAGAACTAGATTAAAACACAGTCTGTTCAAATTCTAGGATAGCTGAAGGGAACACTGGAATGCAAAGCTGATCATTTATGTTTTTAAGCAGATTTTATTATCCTGAAGTATATATATGTAGTCCATATATAAAAAAATATATATAATACCTAATATGCAATTGTATATAGTATATTATAAAATTTTAGATTTACAATTATACAAAAATAAAACTGTATATTATATGTATAATATATATGAAGTACATTTAATTATAATTCAATGCTATGGCTAATTTAATTTTTTTTCCTAACTGGTAATACACAGGGGAGACTCCTTTATATGCCCTCATGTCAATACAGAAGCTTTTTTCCTGTGTAGTACAATAAAACAATTTTATCTTTAGGATGTGTATTTCTCTGGATGATGAGGGGAATACACCCCTTAGCCCCTTAATACATAGCTTATCAATTATATTTAAATTCTGATCCTATGCTACGGAAGCGCCGTTGTCTCTTTACCTAATTGTCTGAATCTTACATCTACATACATAAAATTTCTAAGAACTTAATGAAAGTCCTGCCAAGAAATAAAGTTCTTTGCGCCAAGACTTCAGAAATGAACACCAAAAATGTTTCAGGCTGTTGGCTTTCTTTATCAATGCTGTAAGTATCAATTTGAATGAATCATTGCCAGTCTCAGTAGTTCTCTATTTATGAATTACTTGCACTGTACTATAATCACTGCCTAATAAAAATAGCACTCCTTAATACAGATCTGGAAAAAAAAATCTTATTTTTTATTTTGGCAACTTTGTTAACGAAAGAGGAGAGATAACCTGTGCTTGGTTATTTTTTAAATTTCTTTTATATTTCAGTACCTTACTCTGACAGCTGCTGATTTCACATAACCATTAAAATCTTTGTATCTTTCTTTGTTTCTTCTATTTTTACTATAACTGAATTTCACTAACACTTTAGGAAATGTGAACATTTTCCTTCCATCTGCTAGATGGCTTTTAAAAGCCATTTACTTTGATTTAGCAAATCTGGAAACAGCTGGCAAAAATGTATTTTTATTAAGTTCCTCAGATTCATATTTACAAGATATGTGACTTTCATAGCCTATCTTAAGGTCTGTAATTGGTTTCTATTTCTCAACTGTACAATTTCTTTCTAAATGCTAATCAACCAGGTGGTCAGATGTTTAGTTATCATTCTGCACATTAACCAGTTTAATGTGTCTCAGCTTAAATGTCTAGAGCTGATGATTCAAATGATGTGCTTAAAAACTGTATTAATGGTTATTTATTTTCTAACCATTACATACTTTGTAATTCTGAAGCTGATTGTGACAATTAAGTAATCTAAAAAAGAGCATGAGAAATAGCTTCCCTGCACTGAGTACCTGTATGCAAAATAGATACTATGCAAGCTCTGATCTACTGCTAGGATAAAAGTCTAGAGGATAGAGACTGGTTTATGTGCTTTTCATTTGCTCTTTATGCTTAGGTTTGAATGTGAAAGCCTGTATATGCTCTTATTCACCCTTAATTTGCTCCACTTCTATGGCAGGAAGCATTCGGCAGCCTTAAAAAACCACCAATTTGCTTCTACAGTGAGAAGTCCGGGATTCTGGTCATCCAGAACTGCAGGAGATGGGTCCATGAGTGTGCATCCATTGACAGAGAAAAATGATGCTTTTGAGCAACCTTCTATGATCTGCTACATCTGCTTAGGGCTGTCCCCTGCCAGCAAGGATAACCTAGCAGAGTAAAATATCAGTTGCGACTCTGTGAAAGTAGACTCTAAACAGAATAGTGGTTTAAAAAAAAAATTTAAAAATTCAACAAAAAATTTCGGATCTTATGCCCACCAAGCTGCACACTGCTGTAGAAAAACAGCATCACTGTAAAACAGCATGAGTTTTTTAATCTCTGTGATGGTATTTCAAGTTGTCATTTTGAGAACATGCACTGAGGAGCAGATATCCACAGAGTTGTGCTAGGATCTCAGATACCAAAGATAAGGCGTGAGTCACTATTACTAAATAAATTTCACCTACACTTTGTTTAAATCACTCACGTTTGTAATTAAAAATAATGGAAAAATATAATAATATAAACATTATGGTTTGAACAAGCATGCATAAAACAGAAATTTGTCATAATATTGTAGTAGTGTTGTTCTATGCATCATCTCCATGCTCCATCTATTTCCATAGATTGTTTCATTATTTCCAGTAGATGCCATTGGCATGAGCAGAGTCAAAGACTTCCAATACATCTGGGTCCAGACAGTATAAATAAATCTTCACCGGCTTTCTGCTGATGAGGTTGGCTTCTTTGAAATGAGAGAAATATGTGTGTTCCAAAATAGCCACTGAAAAATGTCACTGGACACTTTAGTAGGTCAACTAAGCTGAGTGATGTCTCCAAATAAAAGATTGACAGACTGAATAGTATCAGTCCTATATGCTATTTCGCAATACGTCTAAATACTACACTGATAAATAAGTACAAGTTTAGTCACTGGAGAAGCATGACATAGACCCTAAAGGCTCCCTTTGCTCCACTGAATTCTGAGATTCTAATGGATTTTTCAGATAAAAATAAATTCTGTTGAGACAGTATGTGGGGTTTATGTAACCTATGCAGTGGTGTTCAGCCATATCTGTGTTCAAATTACGTGCACACGATTTGCCCAGCTGAGAATAGCAGAAGAAAATAGGAAACAAACTTTCTCCTCTTTATTAAACCAGGAAAACTTTCCTGTTCAGGTTTCCAAATACAGGCACTGAGGAGAGCAGAGAGAGGGCAATAATCAGAGGAGTGGTGCACCTCACAGTTTCTCATTCAGAATACTCTGCCCTCCACAAGCTTTCTTACTCCCTTGAAAAAAACAGGAGTAGCAAGCAGAAGTGATTAGATACTGCCATGGTGCTCCTGTCCACTCCCTGCTCCAATGTAAGGGGAGATGCACTGCTTGGGGCCAAGATGCTCCGCCAGTCTGAGTTGTACCCAGCTACATCTATTAGAGCCTGAAGGTAGTCTTAACACACAGTCTATCTTAGGATCATCCAGGAAAGTGAACCAAAAGTGGGATTATTTGAGTAATGGGATCTTAAAGAGTATTAGTTTCCATTTTCCCTCCCTTTAACAACACAAAAGTCATTTATACTCATCACAAATGTTCAAATCGTTGTTCCGAGCATCTTAAACTCTTTCAGTATCTAGGGTGTTATCTCTGAACAATCAATAATACCAAATATACTACTCAACACTAACTCTGCTGCTGAGAAACTGGAAGCATCCCTCAATCCTCCAGCACAAATCTTAACCATATACCTTTACTATTTTACAATTTTCTTAAGCACTCTAAATTATAAATTCTTCTCCTTGGTTCCCTTTTTACACCATTTTATTTGAAAGCTGGATCCAAGGATGGACCAAGATGACAGGGCAAGGTAGAAAACAGTACTGAGTTTGTGATTGTTAACAAATCACTGATGTTATACTACATCCTCAAGAAAGTGTCTTCATTTTTGACATGCATCTCACAGACATAACTGCAAAGCAACAGCAGATATCAGAAAATAATGAACAAGATTGTTGTGGCAAAGTGACATTTGCCCAGATTTCACAGATCAATGAAAAACCTCCTTGGAAGTAACTGGCACCATCATTTATTGCTCTTGTCACAAGTTGTGAAGGCCATAAAAAGCACTGCTAAGGTAAGTGAATCCTAAATTACATCTCTCCAGTTCTGACTAAATTAAATTTATATGGAATACAAAACAGGAGCAAACAAAAGAGCTTTGTTGTGTAAGTTCTGTTAGCTTCAAATTGTTCTTGTGGGTTTGGGAAAAGAGACAAAAGGATGATAAAAATTCCAGTGACAACTTCAGGTATGGAGAAAGTGAAAGAAACGTGGGCAGTCTCCCTGTCTCCATAGATGTGAAAAAAAGGTGGTGATACTGGTGGCTTGTGCTAGCCATCTAGTCTAGAAAGCTAGGAGTTTTCAGACATGTAGGAGAAACTCATCCCCTTCAGTGACCTCCAGCAACAAGTAAGGGCTGAGTCTAGGACAGAAGCGTATGTAAAGACATTAGACCATCAGCCAGGATTTGGATACATTAAGCTGTTGAAGTGACTGTCCACTTGCCTGGGTCCCTGGTGCTCATTTAAAAAGGGCTGGAAATCTGTGCCTTTTCAGGTGAAACTGGGAGGTTTGCAAGTGTTCCAGAATAGGTGTTCCTTCTCTGAGTGCCTCTGTGCAAGTTCTTCAGCTATCCCAGTCTAAATTCCCCAATTAACAGATATCTTTCTCATCCTTTTTACTTTTTTTTTTTTTTTACTTTTTCCCCTGTGACCAGAAATGCCAGTTTGTTCTGGACTACATAATAACTTTTACCTATAGATTTTGCAACAGTGCACTGAAAAATAGTCTGATGAAGAGAAAGGAGTGAAATAATATTTCTGGAGAAATGTTCACAGGACTGGCAAGAAGAAAACTTCAGGAGAGTATAGTTCTCTCTCAGAGATGATTATGACAGTGTTAAATATCATCACATTTTTAGGATTTCTGAAAACAAATTAGACAATAACTGCAATTTTCTTCTACAAGTTTTCAGCAACTTTTAATCACAATAATTCTAAGAATTATCATTTAGAATTGTTCACCATCTTTTGCCTTTACCTCAGCACTGGGACCTCAATTCAAAATCATGATAATGAGCACTAACTACCTTCCCACCAATTGTCACAAATCTCACTTTCCAAGTGCTAGAAACAATCTAACCAATCATAGAAAAACCTTTGATCCAAAAATATTACTCTCCCCTTAAAGAAAACATAACTAAAATTCAAAGGAATTAAGTTTGCTAATAAAAAAAATTATTCAAAACCACAGTTATTGAAAGAAAGGAAATGTACCTATAATATGCAGTACCACTAGGCACTTCCAGTCATTCTGTCATAGAAGAGAGATAGAGGCTATAATTCACTGCCCACTTTGCCAAAACAAGAATAAAGCAAAATCAGATCAACTCCAAAACACTACGTTTAGGAAGTTACTAATACAATTTCCTTGTTCTTCTGAGGCAACTCTCCATCCCAGGACAGAACCATGTTAATTGCTCTCAAAAGCAGTCAGTATTTTATTGGTGGATCAAACAAGGCCACAAAAATGCATATATGGTTGAGGTGTGGTTTATAAAATTTCATGTATGATTGCTTTTCTGTAACCAACTGGCATATTTATTGCTGGACAAGTCTGGTAAAGGGACACACTGGATTCTCATTCACTATCCAACACAAGATACACAGTGATATAAGTCAAATAAGTTTTCTGGCATCCGTGAAGGTGTTTCTCTTCCTTTCATCAGAAAGACTCATCCCATTCTCCAAGGTGAACCGTGATTGTCCTGCCAGGCTTTTGAAGCAACTCCCATTTATCCCTCACTGTTACTGAATATAACCACCTGCAGTAAATGCATTTGTGAATTTCTCATTTTAGGAGGTCTAGGTTTAGGTACTAGATATGGGTCTTGGTCTTATTGTGATGGAAAAATAATAGAAAAATTTCAGGCCTGACAATCAAATTGTAAAAAAAAAATTAAAAATCAACAAGCTCTAAACTAACTAAATACATAAAAATTAAACTGCGTTGTTTTGAAGTCTGTACCATGATCTTTATGTACCCCGTGAGTTGGTCTCTCTCAGTAGAGAGTTAGTTTTATGAGAAATGAGACAAAACTGGCAGTCCCTGAGGTAACAGAGATTATAGCAGTGTTCATATTCTCTCTGAATACTGGGATCTCCAGGAGCCAGAAGGCAGAAGCTTCCTGTAGAGCTTTCCAAGAGAACAAATGCAGGGCCTTAGAGCACAATTAAGCAAATAACTACTTCTGTTTGACATTTTTCACTAAAGAACAAGTTATAGAATCATAGAATAGTTTGGGTTGGAAGGGACCTTAAAGATCATCGAGTTCCAACCCCCCTGCCACAAGCAGGGACACCTCCCACTAGATGTCCTATGATCCTATGAATTCAAAACATGCAGTTAAACAAACCACATTACCCTTGTTCCCAAAATAATCTGAAGACCATTACTTTGAATTGCTGGCTTTATTAGTTGGCACAGGCATCAAATATTCAGCTGAGACCCTGTCTGATTACAAATGCTTTAAGCTGCACTCCAAAAGTCAGCAAAGATAAGAAAAAAAACCACCTCAACACTTTGTAATTAATGTATACATGATTATGAATAACTTCCTGGTAGTTGTAAAAAGACTATACATCCAACCACCTTCTTCTCCACATTTTTATGCTTTGAAAGACAATAAAGGATAAATACAGCATTGAGTATTCACTACATTGTAGAGATATAATGCACATTGTTTGTGGAATATGCATAAAATAGGTCAAATTGAATGCTATCACCTCATTAACTCAAACTCTAATGGGATGATGCTTACAAATTGGTATTTATCCTACTCTATTTAAATCATACTTTAAATATAAGGGCTGCATGTTATAAAATATTTAGCATCAGTCTCAAATTAGTTTCCTTATTATTGCTGCTCAAGGTCATATAATACGATGTGAAGAACTCTATTATTTCACTCCTGATACAGCAAATAAATACAATGTTTAAAATACCTTTGATAAGTTTGTTCTGTACAAGAACAAAATCTAAAAATCATAAGAAAATTCCTGCTTCTCCCACCTGCAGTCTGATTCACTAACTATGTAGTATGAGTAGTAAAAGGGAGTGCAATCTTAGTGAAACATACATCCACAAGGGCCTCCTAGACAGTCATTAATATCCTAATGGCAAGATCTAGGGCACCACGTAGGTGTATAAGTTCCCAAACCTCTTTAAATTATCATCTTTGAGATGACACTAAGTATGAAAACTTTCACAGTCACAATTTAGAACACACCTAATGTAGTTCTATTAAAATGTAAATTACATTAAAAATATATAAATACTATTTATGCAGTAGTGATGCTCTAAATGGTCCCTGAAGTAGAAAATTATAAGATCAGTCATTCAGAGGTAAGAGAAGGATGCTACCCTGGCAAGCATGCCTATTGTGAGATTCTAGGTAAAAGTCAGGCCAAACTCTTCTTAACGTTGTGCTCATGCAGTCTCACAGACATAACAGATGTATGCACTGAAAGAAGATAATTCAGCTCATACAGTGCATTTGTTGAAGCAAAGTTATAACTGGAAATTGGAGTTTTAAAACAGAAAAGGCACTTTTGGTAGGTTCAAGCTGTAGGGAGAACATCCTCGTGAGTAAAGTGTATGCTGTTTGTTCTTTGCTGCCTTCTACATACTGCATTTAATGGGTACATAGAAACAGGTAACATTTAAGACAAAATTGATTTTTCCTACACTAGGAAATGCATGCATTAGCAGTGGATGTAAACCAAAAGCGTTGATGACTATTTTATTTTCTGCTAATGTTTAGACTTCCTCGATCATTTAGTGAGAAAGGACATGTTTTCCATGTACAGCTGTTAAAGAAGAACTTACTTGCAACTGTTTTGTTTTATTTTTGCTTTTCCTCCTCTGCTCAGTGGCATAAAATAGCACCGGAAATTTATAGCTTGAGTGTCTTCTTAAAATTTAACTACAGTACTCACTTCCTCTGAATGCTACAACGTGAATGCTGTTTAACTTACCAAATCATGTGTAGTGTTAATTACCATGATCAAGCAGAAGAGTTTTGTGTCAGCCTTCTAAAATTATACCTAGTTATTAAAATAATACTCCAGGTAAAATATATTTTTTCTCACTTCAGTGTGAGGCAGACACCTGTATGCTTCATGCTGGGTTGGTGACTTCTTGGGACATCTTTGCAAGGAGGATTAGCATTTTAATGCCCTCTCAATTACTATATGTTCTTCGCAGCAATGTATAAGGGGACATATGAAGATCAAGATCCTGTTAGTTTAGGAGCTATACAAACAAACCTTAAAGAGAAAAAGCCATAGTAGAAAATGCAAAAAAAGAGAAGGGACACAGGTAGAATAGGTGACCTCTAGTAGATTAGCAGAGCAGGTTGATGGCATGTAACTTGAGTAATTCCAGTTTACAGCCAGATCCACTGGTGTAAGGTTGATTAACATTCTGCATAACAAAAGCATTGCAGCCATACAATGCCTCACTGAAAAATTTTAACTGTACATCAACCTCACTGTCTTCTGGTATGGCTTCCAATGGCCCAGCATCTCTGTGCTTACTAGATGATGGTACCAAATCAGGCAGTTCTGAATTTACAATACCTCTCAAGCAGCGCAAAGCAAAATGTAAACTGTGATATTTTGGTGCAATTGGTTTGTTAGACTTTCTATAGTCATCAGAAGTTTGAGCGATCCTTTTCTGTAACATCATACCAGTCCTTGATAGAACTGAGATAAAGCTTATTGAATTTCCAAACTAATAATTCTTCTTTCTGCCTGACAGGAGGCAAAAACTGTATTTTCTAATCTAGATGATATACACACAATGAATAAAATGTTCTTTCTTATCAACAGCAAGACGGCAAAGATTAAGTTAAATATGGCAAGTTATTGACCTCAGCCTGCATACACTGTATTTGCAATAATCAGTGCTGCTGTGTCTAAGGAGAACTCCCAGTAAAAACCACAAGCATCTTTTTTGACCTGCTGAGGGTTCAAAGTGAGGTGGATTTGCTTAAACTGTCTGTTTTTGGTGCCATTTGCAATACAAACTAGGTGATTTTCACATATCACCTGAAATTAATCTCCTAAAGTAGAAAGGTTGACTTTGTAAGTTAAATGCTGATCTCAGCACATCTTTCACACTGTCTCATAACCAAACCAAAGTAATGTGTTAAGACCTCCTCATCAGTCATTATTACATCACATAATAATAAAAGAAGATACACTATTCAGTAAGCCAGGTAGCATACAATAGTAAGAACTAAGCAATGCAAGAATTCAAAATTAAATGCCTGTCACAAACAATATTGAGGTATTTGTTCACTGTACACTCTTTACTTTGTTTGACTTCAGTTTAAATACATTAAATACATTCTCTCTATAGGGGAGAAAAAAAAAAAGGAATGAAAGCGTTAAGTTCTTTCAGTGAACAGTTTGGCCCCATCTACTTCAACTTAGTGAGCAACTGAGAAGAATCATTGTTTATATTTGAAATCTTTATTCAATTACATATCCAAATACAATCCAGATGTCTCTGCACAATACTTTGTACATATGTTGAATTGTTTGTTTGTTCCTTTTGTTTGCCTACTAAATAATGAGAAATGTTGCTGTCCTTCCATAAGTTTTTCTTTTGGCAATGAGCACTGAGTATGCTAACCAGCATCCGACATACAGTTTACTGACTTCTGTAATATTTCTTGGAGTGGATCCATTTTTCCTGTCTGGCATTATTGTCAGGAGATTTACCTCAGACTCTAATTCTTTAGTTTTATCTGAAGCAGATAATACATTGTGGTTTACTTCTATTCTTCTGAAAAAAAATAGCATTGGCATAGTCAGTAAAATTGGTGAAATTTAATGGATTGCTCCATGATTTCATTATTTTTCTATAGCATACCATTCAGTTGCTGGCTTTGATCAAATACAACCATGCATTTATAGCACGCATTTGAAATTACTCTGAAAGAAAAGAATAACCTTTACATGAATAATTTATAGCAAATATTATACATACACATGAATGTGCTTTGTCAATAACTGTTACCTTATCTCCTTCTAAGTTTCTTCTGTCGCTACAAGGCCATCGTAAATTGTTACTACATGAGACTGTATTGCAGAATATAGGATGGAGAAAAAAAAATGCACCCAGATTCCATTGATTTCACCTGTTGTTTTAACAGTATTTAAAACAGTATTTAAAAAGTCCTTGAACACATCAGAGTGATCATATAGTTTTTTTGTTTCACTTAAAGTTCAAATTTTTATCTTAATGCATTATGCATCAATTTCTTTAAGAATTTATAGACATTATGCATGTGCTACCTTGCAGGAAAAAATACTATTTTTTTCTCTCCTTAAGTATTCAGAAGACAAAGCCCAGTTAGAAGCAACTAATATAGTTCTCCAACTCCAAAGTACCTCTTAAACTTTCTTAAAAATCAAGATAACAAAAGGACAATTTAGTTCTTTGTACACTTGAATCCACAGTCTTTGGTTTTTAAGGATCTTAGCAGGCTGTACAGTGCTGCTGAGATACAAAGAAGCCCTAATCTCGTTATCAAACAGGAACATTTCTTTACCATTATTAAGTAAAACCAGAAGTTAATTAGCCAAAGAATTGCTGTCATTCTGTTTGTCTTTGTAACTGTTGAGCGCTTTCATCTTTTCCAAAATCGGTTTTACCCCTAAAAATTCTATCATGTTATAAGACACTATTTCAAAATGTCATCATAGTTTTTCAGTCTGACATTTTAAAATGTAAACATTTTTACAGCATTATTATTCTTATGCTTTGGAGGGTTTTTTACTTCTACTACTATAAAACTGAATTTTCAAGTTATCCTATTAATCATCACAGACACCTTTTTAGGCAATTGCACTGATGGCTGAAAAAATAACAAGCCGTTTTATTTTTGTGTGGGTGTTTCTCCACGTTTTTTTTCTTTCACAAAAGCTTCCATTTGAACTTAGCAGAGATACGAAGCTGCATTTCTGCAGTAGCCATTTGGCATCTGATTGCTACTTGTTGCATCCTTTCCTTAGTGTGTTCTGACCATCCCTGTTATCCTCCTCCCTTATCACGGAATCGCTGATGCAGAATTAGAATTGTTACATTTAAATGGAAATAGAACATCATGAGACACAACCATTCCAAGAGGCATGCTGTAGCTTAGGAACCTGCATTTCAGAACAAACTAGAAACATTTAGCTTGGTGAAGGCAATCTCAAGTGCTCACCAACACAAGACACAGAATTTTGGAAATAGCTTCAAGAAAAAAAGGCAATGTGTTCTTCCCTAGTTTTCTGTAGTAAACCACTTCAATAATAATATACACTGAGATATTGCAAGCTTTTCCATTCCAATTCAAAAATCAGCAGAGTCTCAGAATTCCAAACTAATTTTCTCAGCATTAGCAACAACCTTAGCAATGCCAAAGCAGAATTAAATCCCCAACTGCTCAGAATGTGTGGCGGTCAGAGGTGCCGATCTGTTGATGTAAGCACAAGAGGTCAGCGTTAATACTTTCCATTACTGTTGAATCTCTTCTTGAAAAAAAAAATCAATTCCAGCACTGTTCTCTGCTAAGTTATTTACAGCTACAAGTAAAAGCTGATTTAAAAATAAAAATCTCCATAGAGACTGATGATAGACAAGACCTAAGAGAGGTCAAAAAGATATTCTCAATTCAGTCTCCAGCATGAAGATAAATTCAAAGATTCCTATTTGTCAGAGTTAAAGAAAAAAAGCCTCAAGCTGTTACTGTTTTCATTGTATTACTAGTAGTTTTACATCTAAAAATAAAAAAAACCCACAAGAATTCTTATATAAAAGAAACAACAAAACTAATATGAGGTCAAGGATGAAGAATGTAATAGAGAGAAACAGGAAGTCAGACATTAAATTTCCAAACCAAGAACATTTCCTATTTTTCAGATAAATTTATATTTTCCATATCCAGGTATTACCATAAATAAATTATTACTTAATAAAATTGTTTCTACCTATTGTTTACATGATTTGGTCATACATTCCTGGCATCTCAGCAACTTACACAGTCTGTAGTTCCTCCTCTTGCAGGTGGGGTTTCAGTTTGTGCAGGATGTCTGTGAAAACTACATCAATTTCCTTTTACACTTTTCCCTGGAACTCAGCGAGTTCACCTCCTGCAGATTCTTAACCTAGTGATAGCCTTTCAGGCTAGCATACACATCTGGCAGGCAAGGACTCCATCCCCACCTGCACGGGCCCTGGGAGCTACATCCTCTCTCCAAATCTACTCAGGGTCACACCTCCCCTGTGCTGCTCCAGTTAGTGCTGAGGATGGCACTCTGCTCTCGTCCATCACCACTTCTATGCTGAATGCAGTTTCTGACCCCTTTCCATGCACACTCCTGCAAAAACTAATGCTCCTGGGAGCTGGCCTCTGTAGCCTGAGGGATTTCTCCCTAGTACAAGTTGAAGGGGGCTTATTACTATCTCTTCAAAACTCATATGAATACAGAAGATTAATGTATCCTTAAATCAGCCATTGATGGTGGGTAGTATTAGATACTACAGCTTTGATAATAGAAACAAAGAATGTATGAAAAGTCTCTTGGATCCATACACCAGAAGCTGCACCAGTACTCACCAGCAGCACCAGCATGCACCCTGAGGCCCCAAAATGTTCCCAGAAGATCTGGGAACAGGGCTTATAAACTGCTGTGCAAAGCACTGCATCTGCTAGTGATATCTTTTTGCACAGTTTGTTGCTTAATACAGCAAGGGATGGCAAAAAATATGGTCAAAATGTTCCCATTTTCATCAAAGTAGCCAGAGGTATAAAAAATAAAATCTTTGGAGAAAACACTGCATTTTGTTAATTGTTTCAGATCTACTCGTTTTAACTCCACTGNTTTTGTTAATTGTTTCAGATCTACCGAAAATATTGCTCTTTTTAACTCCACTAGATTTTTACTTCAGTCTTCAGCTCAAACATTTATGTGAATAAAATAGTGAATGTTGATGACTTCATTAAACAGTATCATTAGATATTTTCTCGTTGATAAAATGTGCAGAAGCCTTGTGAAAAATTAAATGTATGGTGCTGCCCTTTTGACATCTTAATTGATTATTTCATTACTGCTAATTGTGGATATTTCAACTGTTTGGCTTGATTCTGGACAAAAGGAATTCTTCAAACACTGAATTTTCCTTAAAATCTTTATATTGCAGAGTATCTTCCCAAAAGTACTTAATGAAAAATGCAAAGACTATTTCCAGAGTACCTGGAAAAACAACATCACAATATAACAACAAGTTTGTCCTTGTACCCAAGTTGAGTATTTTGCAATGCAGTTATCAACACATACAATGTAGACAGTTTGTGGCCCTTCCAGCAAGAGAGCAATATTAATACCTCCCATAGATGTAGGAAATTATTTTAGTTTACCATTAGGGAGATGATAATAAGAATGCAAGGATTTTCATGCTGCAAAAAATGTGGATAAACAGGGAGTACTTAAAGACAGATCTGAAACTTGTGGAAAAAAAAAATTAAAACAAACTGCATTTGTGCAACTTTGCAATTCTAGGATGTATTCCACCAATGATATTGTCAATGACAATATACTCTTAGACGTACCTCAAAATTTTTCGCCTTACATTCTCTTGTATGACCCTAATCAGGTTACTTACCACAAACTAAAAATCACATCTATGGCAGGACATTTGTTCTTCTCAGATAGCCTGTGCTGAAATAACATTTCAATACCTTAAAAGAAATCCCAAATGACAGTAAGTGGATTCAAATCAAGTAATTTACATCATAAAGGTTATTTAATTTAAGCACCGTTATCTTTTCCTAAAGTTCTCAATTCTGCCATTCTAAAATTCTGATGAAATTACTGTTTTTCCCCAAATGTATATTGCTATTCCTTTTTAGATGTTTCACGCTGACAGTGAAGGTTTTGCCACAGGTGATTCTCACTCTGCTGTCTGATTTTTGCACAAGGAGTTACAAGCAGATCCAAACAGAGTTGTATTTTTCTAATATTTAGTACACTACCACAAGTCTATATGTAGCCTTTAACTCTGGGCTTCTGCAGTTACGTTTTCTTCCCAACGCTCCTTTTATCCTTTGTTGGAAGTGGTAGGTGTCAGGTGTTATAATAAAGTACTTTGCAAGAATCATTCTCTATATCCACATATATTATGTTCCAGCTCTGACTAGATTCAATTAATTAGAGTGATTTTCCTAGTCAGAGGCACATATGTGACAACTTTAATCTCTATTTAATGACAAAAATAGCTTTAGTTCTTCTGAAATACTTGAGAAAACCATCCAATACATAAATGCTCTATTTCAACTATTCTTTCCATGTACCTATAAGATTCATTTTCATTACTGCTAGCACGTGTCAGTCACAGACCCCATTGTATCAGACACTGTATGAGATCAAAAGAAAGCTCCAAGTCCCACACAATTTGGTATTTAAACATAAGGCAGGAGACAACGTGAACATATGCAATGACAGCAACTTATACAGAAACCATAGATAATTAATGATCAACAAGACAAGCTTTGGCCACTTTTTTAGCAGTGTAAACAATTTCACAGGTTTTTATAAACATGAGATCAATTTTTGACCCTTGGGCTAGCTTAATCTGACAGACTAGGAAAGAGGGACATTTTTTAAAGTAAAAAAATGAGTCTTGTACTAATATTCTAGTTCGCAAGGATCTAATTTTCTTCTGTGATTTTGGCAGCTACATTGAATTCGTCAAAAATCTCATATTTTTCAACTTACAGATCTAAAATTGAGGTAGATAGGTATATAGATAAATAAATGTGTACACATTCATGTTGGGGAGGGTCACTGAAGTAGTGCCAACTCCCAACTCAAAAAACATAGCAAAGTTTTCTCAGGCTGCATATACTTCCCAAAACCAGAAAGAAAAAAAAAGGCAAAAACTTCACTTCCCTTCAAATAGCAAACAAAAGAAAAAGCGGCAATCATGATAAAATGGGAAGAGAACAGAACTCTGCAAATCTGTAGTGCAGAACTGAAGAATTCAACATACTTGTTCCCTTAAAGATCAGAACAAGAAACATTCTTTATATAATCCATACTTGTTTTAGAAAGTCCACAGTGTTTAGTGGTGTGCAACTGGTATATTAAATCCAGACAGAGAAGATTTTTCTCTTATCGGCACACTCCATTCTCATTTGAGTTGCCTCTGGTATTCACTGAAAAGCTGCCTCCTGCACACAACCTAGTTCTAGTGCCCGAGCTCCTGAAGCTGGCTAAGAGGAGAAAGAAAACCAGGCACCTCACTGACTTCAGATGGCCCTATTACCCAAAGGAGAAATGGATGATAGGATTGGATGAATTATTGATACTGAGATATGGTTACACAGAAATTGGACTCCTCAGATCTGTCCACATCTCTTAGATTTGCTTGTTTGTTTGCAGGTTTTCTGAAGCAGCTTACATCTGGATGACAGCACTGCAGCTCTGCAGTCAGAAATGTTAGGGAGCAACCATGAACATTATGAACAAGAAGACTGCCTTTGAACTTTCATATTACCTGCCTTAATACCTTGACTTCAAAATTAGGTTTTGAAATGAGAGAAGTGGTCTAAAACTCAACAAGTTGCAGCAAGGAGGAATCCACTTTCACAAGTTTAGAATTTGCTACAAACGTGTACTCAGAGATGAGAGCAGGAAATGTATAGTGAAAATTACAATGTCTCTTATCCATATAAAGCATTGCAAGTCTTACAAAAATCGTATTTATTATTTATTTACATTTTTTGTGTCAGAGAATCCAGTGGCTCTCGTCCTCATTCCTTTTCCATCAAGCCCTTCAAAAATACCTGCTATTCATCACAAATTATTACATGAACAGCTCAGAAAAGGAAAAAGTCAAATGAAAACACACACAGAACCCTAAACAACCTGGAGCAATTGAGAACAAAATTTTCTAGATTAGTTGTAAGTGTCTTTTAAACAAGGAAAAGTATGGATTTGCAGAGTTAAATAGAGTGCTGAAATAAAGCTAGAGGAAACACTGCTTTTCCTTAATCCTGAAACTTTTGCTGCCCCTGCCCCCTTTTCATAAGGATGTCAAATTTTACACTGCTACCATCTTCCTAATTTTCATCTTTTTTCTTTTTAATTTCCTGAAGCTAAGCTATCCATTTAGCTTATCTCATTATAACTATCTGATTGGAATTGTGTTCCCTATGGCTTTGGTTAGTCCATAGAGCATTTTGCTTACAGAAATGTCAAATTTGGTATCCTCAACTACATTCTTTCCCAGTATGGTTGGTTTTGGTTTAGTTTTAGGTTGTTTTGGCTTTTGGTTTTTTTGTTATCTTTTGGGGGTTTTGTTTGTTTTTTTGGGTTTTTAAAATAAAATTAGCTGAATGAAATGGATTTAATAATGGATTTAATATCTAAGAACTGTGAAGTTGGCTTTATAATACCTCTGAGTTTGCACCCAAATGGCATCTATACAAGGCAACAATGAATGTAAATACATGTCCTTAGCATTCAGATCTCTTGCACACTAAAGCTAACAGAACACTGTGGGTTTGTTTGTTTTCTAAGTGAATGAAACATTTACCAAAGTGACAGCAAAAACATGGAGCATATTTATGCAATTATGGCTTGAACGCCAGACAATAATCTGTAATATTTAAGCAAGGGAAAGAAATTTTGAATTAGGTTCAAAATTTTTACTTGGGTTTGTCTGTTGTGGTACCTCAGACAGTACTCTTTTTTCATTCAAAGCAATAAAATCCTTACTTAATGGACTCCAATCCTGCATTCTGTCAGCATAAAGACTAAGCAGCTGACAGCATTTCTGAAACCATGATATTACACTGACGTCTCACACAACTGAGAGTAGACTGCAAGAACAGAAGGATTTTTGCTGTAGATCACTTGCTTGCAAAGAATTTTTTTCTAACCAATATGTTGCATAATGATTTTTGTGCCTGTCAACCAATAAAATCCAAGAACCTAAATCCATATGTTACTATATATTTCTGCAAGAGACAGAACATGTTAAAAATATTAATTGCCATTCATCACTCATTTACCTATACCCAGAAATAATATGCAAAAAGTCTGACAGATGAATATAAAAAAGGGCATGTACATATATTGCCATTAGAAATGGAAATAACCTGTACAGACTTTTGGAGACATAACTATATTTTATGGAGCATATCATTGTATTTGGTTGTTTACTAGACACAGAATAGCATGACAAATGAGGTGTGACACAGCAAGTCAACTTTAAAATAAAACAAAACTGTTCTATTTCTGGATCTGTTGCTTTGGATTACATTGAAACAAAACATATCCATAGGAATGGAATGATAGAATATTCAATGCATTTGAAATGTCAAGGGTTGTGGCAGTTCAGCTAGAGTTAAAGTGACAGAGGGAGGTTTAACTTTCCAGCTACAGTACGCTTTTTAGCTAGTTCTTCATCCCCGATTATAGTTCTGAAAAGTCTTTAAGAAGCTGAAAACAATTGGAACAGTTTATGAAAGTAGATATCAGTTCACTTGTGCTCCCTGATTTCTCAGCACTGAAAGCTAGGAATTATTCTTAGACACATTTGTTTCATTAAGTATCAAAAATACATTTCAGTACTCAGGTCTGGGGCTGACATGATAATATAGAACAGAAAAATATCAGGAGTAAGAAATCAGTTTTAGGTGTTGAAAATTATCTAGTAAAAAACGTATGTTATGTTTTTATAATTCTTCCAAAAACCATGACATAAGTATTATCCCCCAAATAGTTTTTACATGAGCTTCTCATAATAGCATAAGATATTAAATTGAAATTGTGACTACACTATTGTAAAACCAGTATAGAACTACAGTTGTGCTTTAAAAAACCTTGAGGTACTTAACCTCTAGCTAGAGAGAATGCAT